>JAUMHH010151328.1:0-19320 GCA_032359455.1 Chlamys rubida | reverse complement strand
TTTACTAATTTTTCTAACGAAGCTTCATTTATAACTATGTAAATAAAATATTGTAAAGATCACAATTTACCACAGTAGTATTAAGAAATGTTTATGCTTTCTACAAAACAACCATATGATAGGCAAATTGAGCCAATACTGAGAACTGAAAAAGAAAAAAAAAGAAAAAAAACCCCAACATATTAATAATAGAAAACACGTGCAGTCAAATTAAAGACGTTGAAAGACAAAAGAAAAAGATTTGCTTAGCGCTTTCTTTTCTGAATTGGAAAATGAAAACGCTTAATGTTAGGTAAAAATAAGCGAAACATTATGTTCTTTTTGTTTTTACGAAGTTTGGTGTTCGCTATTTGTTGGTATTAACGTTAAGCAGTCCCTTGTATGTCCAATATATAGTTGTCGATACTGATAGAAATAGCACTGTTCACAAATTGTTAATCATCCTCTTTATAGCGGTGCCTCTACATAAGCTTTCGAAATACAGAGGACTTTCACAGCAGTTGCCATGGCCCGATTATTGGACGTTTTCACTGACTTTCCCTAGAAGCCGGTTGTTCTATTTATTAAGCAAGCACACACGAACTAATTTGAATTAAATAACAAATAATCATAAATCATAAATTTATGTAACAAACTGCAACAGGTTGTCAATAAAAGGTTATAATAATGCCGAATTGGCAGGCAAATTCTACATATTGTGCTAATGTGTTCTATTGAATTTGATTTTGTCCAGTTGGCATTCATACTGCCACTGAATGCAAAAGTAGAATCAGTTCAGTCCTTATTAACTTATCGCTTTGCATTCGATATAGGAAGCACGCGACTTAAAAACTGTAAATCACAGGAAGGTTTTATATCTAAGTTTGAATGACAATGTTTAGGGTATTGATAGTTTTAGGTGATGGATGACCTGAAGAGCGATTCTAGCAATGACAATTTCTCGCTTCAAATTTCTCAACTTAAAATAATTTTGATGAATTGTGTATGTGCAATTTCGAACATTCAAAAGAAAAATCGATACATTCTAACAGGTTTTTTCCCCAAACGAATAACGACTAAATGGTTGGATTACATGTCTAGTGAAATAAACGTCTACGTGAAGATGATGTATGGTCATGTTAATGTAAGCCGAACAGGTTATTGTATGAGGCAGCACTGCAGCTGATGGAACGTTTGTTTTTTAATGTTTGTTTTTTAATGTTTGCATTTTTGTGTTTTTCTTGAGGACTATGTTCACCTGCCAGCACTGAAGATCGTCATGGGTGCAGTTGAACTATACAGATCTCTTATACATGTTACAGTATGTATGTACGATGAGTCATTTTCAAAATGCAACATGTACCTTTAAAATATACGATGCTACGTGTTTCCGCGTGTACGTTTTGCTGAGATTATTAGCCTTATTAATGAGGCTATTTGTTTCTGATTGATTAAATTGTCTCCGTACAAAACTGCTCGAAACATTATTCGATTTCAACCACATTGGGTGCGTACATTTAAATTGATGTATGATACCTATCGAATGACAACATAGTTAAGGGGCTACATCATTCTTCCTGGTTTCAATCCAAAAGCTGCTCTTTAAATAGTTCTATTTTAAGCAACATGGGTACGCAAATACATTATGGCAAGTCAAAGACTAAGCGCGATCATCCATGGGATGTGATGTTTGCATATTTACACACAATGCAAAGAGGTAACGTTATCTTGATTAGTTAATGAGCTTTCGGTTAATAACTGCCAAAAATATTTGTTTGATAAAATTTGGTATGCACACAATAAAATAATGGTCAATGTAATGCTTGAACGAGAACGAAATATTATATGACACATGTACCACATTGAGCATATGGAATATTTCAAATGTCCCTAATGCTCATAAATGAAGATGTATGGTAGGGATTAACGATTATTTCCCCTTCCCAATGAAGATTGAGTGATTTTTGCGTTTTCATTCGTCTGTCCGTCTATCACATTTTGGTTAAAGCTTTGTTTTTTTTAAGATAATTTGACTTCTGTTTTGCATAGAATCTCTTACTTCGTATGCATTCGCATAGTTAAAAACGTAATTACAATGGTCACCTGGATCTAATAGTTTCGCAACAGTACCCAATTTTCTGGCTTAATCTTGGACTGGTCCATGGAGAGATAGAAGTGGTGAGTGGCCAAATATTAGACTGTGGGAAATATGTAGAGATTGGTAAAATTTTGAAAGATTTTGTTTTGCAGAAATATTTAATTCTAAATAATGAATTTCCAAATGGTAACATGAATATGTCAAATGCTGAATAATGTTGACAATGAGCATTATTTAAAGTAAAGTACCATATGTCAGGACGAAATGTAGGTCTGATTGGAATATACTTGTCGAAAATAATGCCTATTTTTTTTTTTTTTTTTTTAAATAACCTGTAATAACCTAAAATGTACAAATGCTATTCTAGGATGTGTGCCGTGTTATTTCTTTTTATCCTGACAAGTTTGATGATGTTATTATTGGATGGTTTCTACATATTTCTGACATCAACACTTTAATTTACCTAGTGCTAACATGGAAAACACACTAGTACATTCAGTACTTTGATAATGTGGTATCGTTATTATAACGGTTTATAGCTATTTTATTCATAGTTCTATGACTACCACAGGCATTTGGTTGTTTGATGTAGTTGTGTGACAATGTAATATTACCTATAGTATATATATTGTAAAGGTATTGACGCCTTGTGCGTCGCGCTCCTAACTCCCCCTTGCTGATATCGTTTGTCGTGGACTATATTTGGTACGGCTCTGACACCAGTAATGTCTTAGTTGACATTTCACTTCTGTAAGAAAAATCAGAAGCGGAAGTTCTTTATTTACAAGTACTTATTTCTGGTGACCTCGCGTATCAGAAGTGATTTGTTGGGTTCAAGTATCGGAAGTTTGTCATTAGTATGTTTATACATGGCGGAGGTAGAACAAATCAGGCAGAAGAAAATTGAATTATTTAAACTGACAGAGGTCTGAATAATGAACCATTTTTATTTGTGCTTCACTGCAAAAAGGAGTAAAGCTTTAGCTGATAATCTTCTGGTTTAGTTTTATTGTGTTTCGTGTTATCATTAAATATTTTGAGGAGATGAAACGAAGATAAGATAAAGTACATCTTGATTAATTATTGGTAAGTGAAACCATCATGACAGAGATTTCTTGGAAAGTGTTATTGGAAAAAGACTCGCCTATTGCAAACCTTGTTTAGACATTGGTTTTCCTTCCAAGCTGTGACTTCTTTGCTAGGAGACACATTTATTGTAGATATTGTCTAGAACTCGGTGCTTGTTTGTTGTTGAATAAGAAAATATAATTCAATCAATAAAGGATTTTAGCTTGTTTCCATTTATTGTGCGTCCATAACAGTAAGTGGTAGTGATTACAATAGTTGTAATACAACGACAATAGAATATCTTACTTAATATCTATTTCTTGCCACTTTCGGTAATACCAAAGTGATATTATTGCAACATAAAGAGAAATATTAACGCTACAAAAAAGCAGGCTTGTCCTGAACAGGAGTTTAGCACGACCAGTGAGTAATCGTTGCTGGCGGAACACCTAGGATGTATCAGGAACCGGGAGCGTCGTTACATCATCAAGCACGTGCCGGACGAGAGTAGAACCGGTGATTTGTTGGTCGAACGGCGGTTGTCAAATGTCACTTGTCACCTGATGTACCCCGGGCACCCTAGTCCCGTTTGTTTCATCCTTTGTCTCCAACAGAGAAGAGAGACGTATTCAGCAGCAGCAATTTTTCACGTCACGGGACGTGAAACTGCACTGCGTGTTAAAAGGTCAAGAAAGAATACAGAAGTTTCATGTATTCGTAGGAAAACTATAAAGGGCGACATTACAATGTACATGTGATTCTAACAAATACCACAGGGTTGAGGATATGATATGTTACAGTGTTAGCAGACGCTATCAGGCAACTGTGAAGTGATTAATCGAGCAACGTAAGCCGGTATGGTATCAAATAACAAAACAATGACGAAAGTTGGTTCGTTGGGATCCCGCTGATGACTGCATTAATCCTTGACTGCATTCATTGGTCACTCAAATTTCGCAAACAATTATCCCCCCTCCCATCCCAATGGTGTACTTGCTTTTTTGTACGTACAAACTAATGTAAGACTGAGTGCATGCTCACGGTCACGTGACGTTAATCTTTCTTTCAAATACTTGAAATCGGATGCCGAAAAGCTTGCTGGGAAAACACACAGAACAAAGCTATATCCTTATTGCATTTTCACAGTTGGAACTAGTCGTTGTAAAGAAAATCAAACATACATATAACAGCTTTTCAAATGAATGTTCACATTTATTGGAACGTGTTTTTAGTCTGACGGGGATACTCGACATATCATCAACCTGGTCGGTACAGTGGTCGGCCATGATCTTCTCGCCCTCGGACGCATGGTTACTTTATAATGTTCCGATCCAGGCAGATTACAAATTTCATATATGTATTTCATGCCTCGGCTGAAGTAACACTGAATTCCAATTCCACACCGGTTACATCGACTGCAATGCAAAATTCTGCTCTGGATGAATGTCGAACATTTAATTTTCACTCGATCGTTAAAATTATGTGTCCAACAATAAAATACACCAATACGATTTTAGGCAAAGCCATTCTAATCGATGTATTTGCCAGAAGAGTGACTTTTAATCATGGTAATATGTCGACAAGTAACTTTAATGATTCACTACCAAATGTATATAACCGTCGGAATTTACGAATGACTGGCGATGTTATTAATTTCATGTTGGGTATTTAAAGTGAAAAGCGCACTTGTATGATTCTTTTTCTGCTTGGATGCTTATTGAATTAGATTTAAGGGATTTGATTTAGGGAACACTGCTCAAAATTCGCAAACATTTGAAGCGCTTCTAATGACGTTGGTGATGTTCTCGAAAACCCCCCAATGTTTCACTTATGTTAATTATCAATAGAAATAGGAATTAAGGAAGCACCTGTCTATACAATATAGTGTGCCAATGTAGGAGGCCAAACATTGTAAACATTTACCGCATCATGTGGCGATGTCGTCCATGTATGACTCATTAGTGGTACTAATAGACAAGAGAATATATATCCCCCTTTGAAGCGTTACGTAACATGTGCAGAAATCCATCGGAAAGGGAAAGATGTTTTACGACCCTTTATAAACGTTATACTTTAGAACAGTTGAATAATCGTCTTCACCTTAGCCCCAGAAATAATACAGGCAAAAGCCGCAGTATGGTATTTTTACTTGGAAATAAAACAAATATAAACACTTTCTGCGACATTTCCAGTAAATTAGACAAAAAAAAGGTTCGGGTCGCCAAGTTACATTTTCGTCCCCTATGAACCAAAATATCCACTTTTTGGAGAAAGATCACAAAGATCTGGCTCGCTTGGTCACACACATGGAAGTTGAAGAAAACAGAGGCGAGTTGAATCAAAACTGTGATAGATTTAAAGCTGAATCATAAAGGGTGTGCATGTCATGATACTTTTCTTCAATAAAAGAATAAAAGTCCAAGACCGCCTGCACCTTATCAGACGACGACAGTTAGAGATCAGGAAGATCCTGCAGAATTGGTAGAGATGCTACCGACTGTGACTCCGATCTGTAATGATTACGGTAATAGACGGATGTGATGCTTACTGTATATACTGCAATTACAACTAACACCAATGTGTACATTGCGTTCCGTTTGACTTGCTTTAGTGTACCGAAGGTGACAAAGACACATTTGTCAAACAATCGCATTTCAAAACGACCAGAGGATGAAATACCTTTTTGTGTTTCAGACAATAAAAACCAGACTGGATAATTACTTTGTTGATTGTATCAACCTATCCATGAGAGTTGTCTCAGCCCATCCATGAGGGTTGTATCAACGTGTTCCTGGTGTTGTCTCAGCCTATCCACGTCCTAATCTATCCCTGAGGGTTGTATCAACCTATCATTGAGAGTTGTCTCAGCCCATCCCTGATGATTGTATCAACGTAACCCTTGGGGTTGTATCAAACTATCTTTGAGGGTTGTATCAACCTATCCTTGATAGTCCTCTCAGCCCATTCATGAGGGTCGTATCAACCTATCTCTAAGGGTTGTATCAAACTATCCCTGAGGGTTGTATCAAACTATATCCATACGGATGCTATCTAAGGGTTGTATCAAACTATCCCTACGGATGATATCAACCTATCTCTAAGGGTTGTATCAAACCATCCACACGGATGATATTAACCTATCCCTGAGGGTTGTATCAAACTATCCCTACGGGTTATATCAACCTATCCCTACGGATTATATCAACCTATCCCTACGGGTTATATTAACCTATCCCTGAGGGGTGTATCAACCAATCTCTACGGATTATATCAGCCTATCCATACGGATTGTATCTACCTATCCCTGAGGGTTGTTTCAACATACCCCTAAGGTGGAGTTACATTACGATGATAATTGACTAAATGTTTGTTTGTGGCTTAGCCTCATCGCAATAGCCACGGCCATATGAAGATGGTTGCCTAGGTAGACACCGCCGAAAAAAGAAAGAGTGCATAAGTGAGAAAAGAACACAAAGACACTACTTGTTACTATGGCGACAGCAGATCAGTTGTGGTTTCTACAGTGTACTCTGAATAGAAGACACAGAGAAAACCTTTGATTCTGCAGGGGGACAACGTTAGTCGCCTTTCACGCCTTTCATTGATATTATGATAAGCTAGCAAAACTAGAAATGTGGCTGACTAACCATTTCATATCCTTTACTTCAACACTTTTAAACACTTAAAACATCACAGTATTAATTATGGGCTATAGGCATGTTAAACTCTTGGTTTCTGATCCAGAAATCAGTATAATGAATTATTTTATATAGGAAAATTGTAGTTCAGTATTATATCCATAAAAACGATTTATGTTGTTGAGTTCTGCACAATAACTAATAAAGATAGACAACATTTTCCTAGCCTGCCATATGGTGTAACATTGTGGGTACTTGTCGGTGCCGAAATAACGGATGGATTCGATACTTCTCCAACTTTGTGCGTTATTTTAGAAACAAATAACTTATATTAGTAAAAATTAATTCAAATGCATTGTCAATACTTTCTAAAACATTTCTTCTGTTTTTACTCCTAGTTTTAACATTAACCAGCGTTCATGCTGTGAGTATAGCATTCCTCGCATACACTTATTTACATAGTTTTCTAAGCTCTCCAAACAACTTACATAGCAATGTTAACTTACTTCAGTCCATGGACCCTATATCCTAGACATTACTTTTTCAGTGAGGTTTTGTGTTACCTCAGGCCGCATTTGTAAGTTTTGGATATCAAAGATAAAAGCTACGACGATGAGCATAGTTCCGTATTAAAATTAGATATGTGTGATTTTGAAAACGGTAACACATAGATTACATCAGTTTCTGTTCGTCTTTGTACCCTTCTCTCTGACAGTGACATTACGTCATAGAAAAATCGGTCAAAGCAAAGGATCATTGTTAAATCATGCTTGTGATTTGCTCTCGTGGAAACACGTTATCCGGACTAGTGTTATTGTCTCAGTGATGCTGTAATGAAAATGTCGCGTTACCATTACTGTACCTATACGATTCTGTTAACGACTGGTCCTAGCTCCATCTCACCAGTATATCGTTACTATCAGTACATCATCATATCAGATTTAATGAGTTGGCTCTACAAAGCACGACATCTCTACAATGACGGAACCTCACGGTGTCTCTCGGGGAAACAAGTGTTCATCAACTCAGATAGAATTTTGTACTTTCCTTGTATTAACGTCCAAAATGTGCTGAAATATCCACGCAAGACAGCTATATTTACCGTTCAGTGTACCGAAACAACCTATCATTGAGCTAAGCCCGGTAGGGTCAAAGACAACAGACTCGACTACAATTTAATTACCTCTCCTGGAAAGCACTCTTTATTTCCGATCACTCCGGGGAATGCTGTTGCTACCGGCGAGACAGCACATAAACAAAAGCACACGGCATCATAAAAAAGTCTGAAGTTCTATTAATTATCATGCGAACTTGGCATAATTCATCATTTTCGGCAAAGAACTGCCAAGTCTGCCAGTCGTATATTACAGACCGTCTACTAGAGATTTCGTCACCCATCAGCAGAACCGGTTCAATGTACAAAACAATTGCTCTCGAGGTGAGATATGCTTTATATATGATTGTCTCGGTAATTGCTATAGATACCATCGCTCACTATCGGTATTTGTTTTGTTTTTTCACTTTGTGAAATAAACCCGCGTGGAATAACGTCACAATATTTGTGATATCAGAAATCTATTCCATTTGTTAACGCCAAATAGATCAAATATGGTTCTACTTTTTTGTTTTATGTGTTATGGGAGAAACCATATGTCCAACTTCCGATAAAGCCCTTGAATTATTAGTGAGAGCGATACAAATCACGAGTATGGATTGGATTTCGATCTCACACTAAATCATTATACGGTCGGTAGAAAGTAAATACGAACATGCAGTGCTGTTTATGTTGTAATACTACATGTTTTTTTTGTTACCTAAAACGTATGGAGTATGGGTTCTGACTCCAGACTAAGACAAACCCAAGTCTTTAAATAGGTTCCTACTTCCCCCTGCTTGGCGATTAGCTATCGATGAGTGATAGTTAGGGCTGGTAAGCCCGTTGTCGTTAAACATGACTGGGTTGAGTGTCATGATAGCGTTTCTCTCCAACTTATGACATTACAGCATGATGCCAATTAAAAATGGCCTATGATTTACCCCATCATCAATGGACATCATTCCATATGACTTCAGCTGTTACGAGGTCGTCCATCCCCAAACATCCGTGTGTAGTACACACTGGGGTCCATTCATAGTGAACACTGATGCCCATTTATAGTGAACACTGATGTCCATTTATAGTGAACACTGATGCCCATTCATAGTGAACACTGATGTCCATTTATAGTGCACACTGATGCCTATTTATAGTGAACACTGATGCCCATTTATAGTGAACACTGATGCCAATTTATAGTGAATACTGATGCCCACTTATAGTGAATACTTGTGTCCATTTATAGTGAACACTGATGCCCATTTATAGTACACACTGGTGTCCATTCATAGTGAACACTGATGCCCATTTATAGTGAATACTGATGCCCACTTATAGTGAACACTTGTATCCATTTATAGTGAACACTGATGCCCATTTATGGTGAACACTAATGCCCATTTATAGTGAACACTGATGTCCATTTATAGTGAAAACTGATGCCCATTTATAGTGAACACGGATGCCCATTTATAGTGAACACTGATGCCCATTTATAGTGAACATTTGTGTCAATTTCTAGTGAACACTGATGTCCATTTATAGTGAACACTGATGCCCACTTATAGTGAACACTGATGCCTATTTATAGTGAACATTTGTGTCAATTTCTAGTGAACACTGATGTCCATTTATAGTGAACACTGATGTCCATTTATAGTGAACACTGATGCCCATTTATAGGGTTGATTGATTGATTAATTGATAGGTTTTACGTCCGCTTCACTACCGAGTAGTTCGTTTTTCCAGCAGACGAAGAACAGAAAGGAAAATGAGTAGAAGGGATAAAGTATGGAGTAAAGAGTAGAAGAGGCGGCTAGGTTAGAGAAGGAGCCGTCTATCCTATATATATTAACTGTATAAGTCTAGTTTTTGTAAGACGGCTCATATGCCTAATGATGCCTTAACCTAACACTCGTCGTACAGCATCACCAAGTCTGGACCGGAAGTGAGGTACTGTGTCACCGCCAGCCACACCAGCCCCTGCCTATTCTATGAAAGTTTAGTAAGTCTATCAGGTGTTTATTTCAGGTGTTTACGAGCGACATCAATAGATTGATAATTTTGATAGATTTAAATTAACTTTTTGTATAAAGTATGACGTGCGTGCATATTCTTTATTATCAGTTTGTTTAAAAAACCAAATGGCGCTTAAAAATGAAACTTATGGGGATTTTGGATCCAAAATTTTAGCAATGTCTATTGTTCATAGTCACTGACTTCCACTAGCTCTTCAGATACTTCGCTCAGCTTACTCAATGTGGAGATTATCGGCTTTTGACGATATATCAACAAATTAGGACGCATATTAAACATTAAAACAAATTATTTACACTCGCAAAATAACAGCCTACTTTAAATAATTCGATTATTTTCGTCACTTTGTATTTTATAGGCTAATGGACACAAAAACAAGCTTTCATTACATGTTACTTGGTAGGATAGATATACTCAATATACACGTACGTTTGAAAATTACTTTAAGTTCAGGATTCGAAAATCTTGGGGAAATATTCAGTTCAGGCCAAAGCGGCATTTGGTCGTTAATTTTCCAACCTTTCTCACCCTCGTTATTTAGTCCACCATAATACACGCACATACGCTGACTATTTCTTAAATAACATCCATGCAATTGTATAGCTGTTAACTTTCAATGTAATGCGAAATCTCCTGGTCTTGTCTTTGGTATCAAAAGCAGATAAATAGAACCTTCAACTGATAATTTTAAATAGTAACACAGTACAATAGCATCATTACAGTACCAGGCTACAAAGCAGATTTGACAAATACAACAACCAGTTCAATATGACCATAGCCACATCCCTTCTGCCCAGTGTTTTCTTCCACCGATTAAACCCATGGGAGGGCATATCAACCTTGTAGCAACGTCGACGATGTATTATATAAAAAGATAATAAATCTATCTTGTATATTTTATAGTATCTTTTACAAATATTATAAATCTCTTTAGATTATGTAAAATATATATGATACATCATGTAACACATATCGTATACTTAATAAGATGTATTATGTACATTTTGTGTAACACATTGGACATTGTGGATAAAAAACTATGTTAAGATGGCTTGCTATACTTCTGAAGCAGCTTTGAGACCTCATAAGACACTTTTTCATGGGTGTAGTTCTAAAAACCACTTCTGTATTTATAATTAAAACACATGATATCAAGTTCTGAACAGTATGTACCACATGTATATAGTCAGACAAAATCACGGACATATAAGAGATGTCGGCCACTAATTATATCATAATTAATGTTTTAAAGGAATGTTTCCGGATATGTGCACTTGAGTAGTACATATCAGCATCAGCGATCAACTATGATTACCAACATCAACGATGTTTAAAAATGACATAACACTTTATGAACGTGAGGAAATAATAACTTTGTTGCATGTTACCGAACAGACAGCCGTTGTTCGGAGCATTCCTTACGTCAGAGCGACTCAATATCGGACAGATTACAACTGGTAAAGGCAGGTGATCTGTACTTGTGGCGCTGTTCTTACTTCCGGGTGATGTTCCCAGGTGACACGCAGGTTTTCTACACACATCATGTGTATCGTAACACACGATACACAGACACTTCTGACGTACACCTTATTACCCTCATGTCAACAGAAAACTTAAATTGAATTTCCCTGTAACTGAAATGAAATGATTAATCATGAAGTCTGCCGAAATTTAAACTTAAATGACATATTTTCGGTCGAGCACACAAACGTCATTTGCATCCAACTAAACAGCAACACTCACACTTAATAAGAAAACAAAAACCTTCCAATTACAGTGACAATTATTTCACCTTATTGAGGCCCTTTGTACGTTTGGCATGTGTGTTACGGAGAGATGAAACAGGCAAGTATTGCAAGCTTGTGTTTTTTTTGTTTATTTGTTTATTTTTTATTATTATATTATTTTTGTACTTCGGATGTAAAGGAGGATGACGCTATTTTTAGTTCGTGTGTTGAAGGACAAAGGAAAAGGTCAGTGTTCCAAGTTTGTATGTTTGGGGTGAAAGAACAGAGGTCGGTATTGTAAGTTTGTGCAGTTTTGAAGCAAGGGTAGAGGTTGGTATTCTTAATTTTTGTGATAAAGGGGCAGTTAAGTGTTCAGCTTGTTTTCATGGGAGTGGAGATCAAACAGGACATGATCACTTCACACACACCGATGTTGAACGTTTGCCCAGGTGAGGAAGACAATGGGATCTATCTCCGTGCCAAGACATGTCAAATTCCTTAGCAATGATAGCTGTTACTCCCTGCTTGGCATTCAGCATTTTAGGAAATGGCAAAAACTGGTTCTCCCGTTGTCATTATAATGTGATCGGGCGGAATGCTGTGCTAGGTGTTTTCGACATGATGTTTCAGAAATTTTTAAATCCCGCAACTCTATAATTTAACTGATACAGACAGCCATAGCTAATGTGAAATATATTCAATCCTATAAAAACACATATAGGACATTGATCATTTACAAGAAAAAGTAAACAACAAGAAAAAACCAAAGTGTCAACGAAACTGGTATTCGAACTCAAAATCGATAGGACAAGGAGGCCAAAAATAAGAACAAATTAATTATTAACTTGGCGACCCTTGGAAAATACAAGGAGAATAAGACCAGATGATCTTGAAGGGTGCGGTTCAGATTTGATTAAACCATTCACACTCATATCGAATATAAAGTGTTGACAAAAAGGTAGTATTATACACTCCAATAGATCCTGATGTATTTCTGTGCAAAATTTTGTTTGGAATTTTCGATAACGGAGAAGGTTTGTGGAAACACAGAGCAAATGTCAAATAAATGGTTATCACACATTGAACAGACGGAACAGATTGCTTTGTTAATCGGGTGTCATAATTTATAGAACGACAAAATCAGACGTTCATCGTGAGGGGTGAAGCGATAGCACAAGAGGCTACACACTCGTACTGTGTAGTGACAGGATCCACAGACGCATACTGCTAATACATTATGGCCATTCTCCAGTCTTAATCAAAAGGAACAGACAGACTGTTCTGAAAGTGCCCGATAACGCGATAAACCAGGGATAATACGTCTAATTATAATGTCACAGAAAGATGTTCTGTACGTCGGTTGACTTCCGTGGACAGTAAAACACATCAAGGATCAAATTCCGTTTGGTCTTATCAACCAAAAACTACCAGCGATAAACCACATGCAGTCTTATCAACCAAAAACTACCAGCGATACACCACATACAGTCTTATTGAGTTCTTTCTGTATTGAAGCTAAGATGAAAACCGTTTACATATCTAGTATAAAGTGGGCTTACGGAATTTGTATTACATGATAACTCTGTCTTTTAGCCTGCTACGGCTTACGTGATGGAATGGGATCCGTATGTACTTATAAGGATTGGGCATTGACAATTGCATGTGTACAGCCGGGTCATCCAAGTTTATTATTGACCGCCGGTTCTTAAAGTGATTTAACACCTCGTCTCCGCGGTAGCTGCACTATTCATCACATTTCGGCCCTTTCCTTCATAAGGAAACTTTAGTTATGTTAGGCTGTGTTATACCAGTCGGGTTTACGGTAATTCATAATATCAAAAAGCAGAATACTGGAATTAACGAAACAAATGTATTGCCACAAATTTAAATAAATATCTACTTATTAGATATGAGCATACTAGATTTAAAAAAGGACGAACGATCTGTATTGCATGCAACAATCAAAATTATTATACAATTTGAAATTGGAGGTTAAATCTCTACGTAAGGTATTCGTATAAATCACTATTGTGTCGTTTTTTGTTGCTTTTTCATCCTTGTATTGTTATTACTATAAGATCAAGGTGGTCAAACAAAATGCTATTTGATTCTTCTAAAAAAATGATTTTGTGACAATTTTATCGTTATGTTTATACGATGTATGTAAGTATAGGATCAGGTCATAGGCATATAAACACAAAGTAGTGCTAAAACACTCCTAGATCAGTCACCCCTTCTCATATCATTTGTTATCATTACACAAAACATTTCTGTTTCCATTTACCAAACGTTTACAAATTTTCCAAAACATTAATTTGGAAAATTTGGAAAGGATGATTGTCTCCGGAAGTAAGTAGAACAACGAAAATTGAATTGAACGAAACGACGGCTTTTTAATTAGAAAAGAACTCCATTGCTCCAGTAGATTGCCTTATATTTATATTCTTTGTGACAGTCGTAAGTATTGCTACCGAAAAGAAATTGAATTAACATAGAATGTAACTTACTTTTGCAAAAGACTTTCTACTTTTGGTTCCGGTGAAGCTATATACTTGTCATTTCCTGACAATTTGATGATCTATGGATTGTCAATTGGTGCAATATTGATAGTGAAGATTGGTAAAGCGCCTCGGGGAAACACCTGATTCACGAAGGATCACAAAAACGTTTTATCCTGCTCTTGAGGAAATTCTCACTAATTGCCGTAACGTATCAATATGTGTACGACTGTTTGTCGCCGACTCCATCCGCAAATAACGAGCCAACTTCCTTTTACGATTTAATCGTACTTTTGGAATACGATAAGTCTTTTTTTTCCGAATTACGATATCGATTAAATTTTTCGTATCTGGCTTATTTCTCTCTTATGAAATGAAGAACTTGCTATGCTTCTAAGGCAATGGTCAAAGTATTGGCACTACCCGCAATGCATATGAACTAAATATCAAAATGATGTTGATCTTTGAAGTATATATTTACATTGTAACTGATAATGACAATTAGCGGAACAATTTTGAGTAGGAAATGTCCATGTTTTCCTTCAACTCGGACTGGATAGAGGGACAACCGCATTAGTGGTGGATTGATAGTGGGATAGCCCTATGAGTAGTTGCTGTATTAACGGCTGAAATTCATATATCTAGATACATGTAGTAATAATCTTCAAAAGGATGACAGAAATTGAGTGCACTTAATTCAATTGTGTCCGGATAAAAAGAAATTGACAACCCATCCCTGAAAAATATTGATTTACCACTGCTGAATGTCATAAAACTAAAATTATACTCCCCACCAATATAGCATGTCATTGATTTGGCGATGAAGTTGGGAATTCTTCCGCTTTCCTCATCACCGGAGTTGTGTTACTACTTATCTTATAGCGGCCATAACTTTTATTTTACAAGTCAGCCATTGTCGAGGTGATAAACGTAATTTGTCTTTTATGTCTGTTGTTTTGTTCAACGGCATTGATCCACAAAATAAAATACTTTCATCGCCTTCCGTAAATAGGTGTAAAAAGCCATTATCACATAATGTACTTGCGACTTGCGCGCACGTGCTTGTGCACCGTCAGATGCAGCCATGTAGTCAGCAATGCACCAAGTCTGGCCAGTTGAGCTCAGATTGAGCATCCGAGGCCAGTTCTTCCTTATATTAACGAAAGGTGACATTTTCATATCAAAAATGCATTCTATAATGCATGCATACGGTTGATGTGGACGAATATATATGATAATATGCCCGTCTGTGAAACATAAAGATACCTTTTGAGGTTTTCTCTCCGCGTATCACTGTGTGATGTGACTGACTGGTCAAATGTAACCTATTTTTATCTGTAGCTATGCTATCCCATAGAGAGAAGATTGTGGGTCCACTGCCATCTTTTTTAACGCTGACCTCCAGGCATTGCATGTACAACCTCGACATTTGACGAAAAACAGAACTGCTTTGATTCCATATTAATTCCTTTTTCCTTTGTGACAACATATCATTTGTACCGATTTCTATTATCATTGTGTTTACTGCATATCCTAATACCATACCTAGCTATCTCCGTCGTTGATATATAAAACAAAACTGAGTTGACATAGCCTACTCCAGACGTGCAGGTTCGTATTGATACATTTGTCTGTCTGCCCACATAGCAAAAGCTTGGACATGTCGAAAAGACCGACAATAGTATTGTCATTCGAGTTATGGCCAAACTCAGATAGATAGTCACAGCAGAAGCAAGTCTGGTAAATCGTGTTATCCTTTCTAAATGTGATGACTAAGTATACAGGCACACGGATACAGCAATATGCTCGCCTGACATCTTAAGATAATGAGCGGCTGGATGATCACTTGATCCTGACAGTCGTATTAAACACACGGTTATGGACATGTTCGGACTCAAGGACTACTTATTTCGCTTCAATGGTGGTCTAAACATGATCATTAGGAAATGATACATATCCGGCCACGAACGACGACAGCTGATGAAGTGGTCAGCACGGAAGGTCACTTTAAACGAGCCAATTGAGCCAAGCCTGTGATCAGTGGTGACCACGCGTGCTTCGTTATCGTCTTGAGCCATGGGGTCAGATAAACATATCATTCCTTGGCATGACCGCTGTCCTATCTACAGAGGTACCAGTCCATCAATTATTCGGAAAGCAACCAAAAATCAAGAAATCACTTCCACTCCGTATCCTCATTTGACATTGTAATTATTCCCCCGATAACACATGAGGGTATCATTATTGGTTATCCTTAACAGGATTACCTTTCTATGTGTCTTGACTAATTTTGTTACTAAAACTAAATTTTCAAAATATATCCTTTTCGAATAAACAATTCAAACAATCAACATCGTGTTTTTGCCTTCTCAAGACAAAAGTGAAAATACTATCTGATCGCCTTTGTATGTCCTTCTTTGTCAACATTACTACAAGATGATAACAGTTGATTATGGTGAAGGCGAAAAAATAAAAGGTATTGGTATATTGTGGCCGAAGTAATGTTGATAGCAAAACTAACTGCTAACTGCTAAAGGGGATTAGTTGGTAATCTGTAAGCCTTCAGAAATCGGCAAGCATAGTTTTGTTTCATTGGAATGAAATCGTTTAGTCTGTATAAAATATATTCGGAGATAAATGTTTGACATTTCTATTGCATTTTCCTCTTGACATTTGACAAGTCGGTAACAACAATAAAGACGTACGTTTGTAGGGTGTAAACACGTAGAACGAACACAGAAGGGTCGTAAGCTATATTTAGTACCGACGCAGACATTAAGAATGCAACATCAGGGAAAACTTCAAACTACAACTATATTTAGCAAATATTTCAACATCACAGACAACCTACTCTTTATATTATAAACAAAGGTACGGCATCATTACACAGACATCTACTCCAAATTAATGTATAAATATAATACAAATATCGCAAGGAAGAAAACACCCTCTAAACAATATATAAAACATATATGGCGACAACATTGACAACCTACTCACAACAATATAAAAGTAACTACTTTGAAGAAAACCATTCCCAACAATATATTTGTTCAAATTTGCCAGCATCAAAGAAAACGCTTTCATTTCAAATAAAGCAAAGGTCATAGAAATCTTACTCAAAATAAGAAATAGTAAAAGTATTGAACATTGCAGCAAACCACTTACAAAATTGTACATTACAAAACGCATCTAAGCATTATATATATATAATACAAAAAATCCTAACAACAATATATAAGTATGGCAACATAAAAGTAAGCTTGAAGCTGTACTTGTTTATAATACAGACATGACCAACGCAAAAACATGCATGCAGGTTGGAGGGAGAAAAGACATTAAAATCGAATCATTACTTTTTCACTACACGTTTTCGTCGTTATTACACTTGTAATTTTGAATTGCGACATTATTCTGCTCGATTTCGACGCACCGCACTCAGTCTCCAGCTCTTTCATCGCCATTTCTGCAAAGGGCTGATATCTCTAACATCTAAAGGATCACAACACCAAACTAAAACTAGCAACTTTTTATATTATCGACGCCTCGATGTGAAGATAGTGCATCAGCCACAAACTAGAAATGACCTTTCCGGCAAAAGACTCAATCCTCCAAGGAAATTATGAAATTGGGAAGTATATTTGATTAGGAGATACGCGAACTGACGCTAGGATAGCGAGCAAAGCATTTGGTTAATGACGTGCTGAACATATCTGGAACTATTTCAACATTAGATGCCAGTATGTGAAAGAGAGGTTGGCAAGTACCGGCTACGTATTGGATTGTCCCGTAAGAATATGGTCCTTCAGGGAACTGGTTTGTTTTCATTTGCATTGGAATATTTTCAAATCATTCATGCGGTTGACATCTTTTAGAAAAATAAGTTGTTTTAATACGCGTTGTACATAGTATTGTCTGATGATGAATTATATCAAGAATATTTGGAATCGTAAGAATCGTAAGAATAGACATCGGGAACCGCTTAGTAAAAAGTCTCTGTTTAAAAAATGAATGTCTGGAAGGACACGAAATACCTTGCACACACAGCTAACAGCAATTGAAACAACAGAAAACGTCAATTGATCTTCCCTTCTGCGTTGCTAAAGTTGAAGATTTATCACCCTGTTAACGCCATGAGTTCATCGCTACCTCGTTAACGCTCCATGTTTATCAATATAGCCACAAACTACATAGTTCATCAATAAAGAGTAAACATTCAGTACACACAGCTAACAGCAATTCGAATTAACAGAATATTTAAATTAATCTTCCCTTGTGCTTTGTTAACACTAAGGATTCGTTATCAACCTGTAAACGCTATGGTAATAAAACCGTAAACTTTATAGTTCATCAATAAACATTTAACATCTAGTTCACCGTTACATATCTATGTTCACCGACTCCTAGCGTTCAATGTGTATACTTATTTCGTACGAAGATTTCTATTCCCATTAAAACTTAATGTGCATCCGAACCCCATTGTTGAATAAAACAGCAAACACAACGTTTGATAGTAATGGCCACGGTGTTGCTTTAACCAAACTGTGCTTGCCGCCTCTTTTGCAGTCCGTATTTGGAATGAATGCGTCTAGACATATACAAACTAAAATCTTCTTCAGATCTGCAGCAATCTGAACTGATATCTGGTCAGATGGGTGAGATAAAAAACACAAAAGAGGGGGCCAATGTTTTCATGTCTTATAGAAATGTACTATTACAGATGATATACGGGACCCTACTTTGGAGCGTTAAGTACACAGTTTACAACCGCTATTCACTTTCAGCATTTTACTCATGTATGCAACATATTTTTCGTCTCTAATTTTGAGCTACATACTAAAACAAGGCCCTCCTAACCTTTATTTAAGATATCGGAGATTGTTTGACCTTTTAATCACATATAGTTCCTCGTTATTCACTCTATAAAAGATACTGGTTCTCTAGTCAGTATTCCCTTTGAGGTAAAAGTACATGTCAATGCTCCTTTCAAACTGTAGATTATCAAGTTCCATTTTAAAGACCAATGAAATATCATTAGTCCATTAAATCCAACATACACCAGTAGCTCATTAACGGATGAATGTAAGACCCTCATTTGATTGCCCCTATTCCGTCTTTGCGTATTGCAGAGTTATCTTCTCTTGTGAGCAGGTATTGATTGTTACGTCATTGGTTTGTG
>JAUMHH010151317.1:0-19320 GCA_032359455.1 Chlamys rubida | reverse complement strand
CCAAAAACATTTGCATATGAATGAAATGTGAATGAATGACATCCATATAAGGAGATATCAGCTGCCATATAAGGACAAAGACACCATATATAGTCATAGATGGCGTATCTATCGGAAGTGCAGTTCCACGTTTAAAAGCAGATTTCGTAGTATTTGCGCGATCCCCTAGACACTTGCGTTACCTAACGCATGTGTCAAAAACTTACAAAATACATATAGTATCCAAAGCGTTATATCACAAGGCAGGTCAGAGTCCATATCCGTCGAAGTCAAGGTTTCAGTCAAAAGGCAATACTGATGTTCAAAATCCCTTAAAAATACCAAAACCATTCTCGTTGTCAATAGTACTACATGAAGCATACGAGTTCCCTTAACACATTTATGAAAAACATTCAAACAAAATGATTCTATATATATATTTTATTTCGAGGATTTTTAAGACACATTGGATAATTATGAACAACTCTTAATGTCAACATTTTTTCAAAATACAAACACAAGACACATTATAGTTGAACTCATATTCATGACATACTTAGTACAGCACAGGAATATCTCGCTGGTCATATACTTCTATTCAGCTATATATCTGTTTCAATAACGTTTAGAAACACGATTGTTGCATTATAACGACAACCAGTTTTATGCTAAAAATTATGCTGCATACCATGCATTTTTTCTTATTTAAACAAAAGGCCGGTTAAAAAAGCATGAATCGTTAATGAACATATACAAATCTACCATAAATTGCCATGTCTAGCGAGGGTTAAATATTTCAAGAATATAAACCTAACATTTAATCAAAAGTTATTAACGAAATATCGGTCTTTTTGTGGTAAGCAACAACTGAGAATTTTGCTGTCAGTACTAGTTTTTTTAGAATTGGTTCCCAATCATCTGACATCCTGGTATCTAAGATGTTTGATTACATTGGTAACGAGCTTTCAAGACTAGATAAATTTCCGTCGGTACAAGTTATGCATAACTAAAATTGAGACGCAAGTCTTTACAGCACAGATAATAATACATTTTGACCACACTTACCAGTCTCGTTTAAAATAATATCAATACAAGAAACAAGAATGTTCCAAATAGGTTCATTTTAAGTTGATTAAAACCACAATAAACTTATGTAACACAATGGCTATGTGTACTCTATATATATAACCAACTCCACGGTATAACCATCTCCTTTAACTCATTCACCCCTGAACTTTAATAATGAACTATTCCAACCTTTGAATTGGAAGTGTTCAAATGTGTCTTCAGGGGTGAATGAGTTAAACTCTTCCGACAATAAGCAATAATTTACTAACAAAACCTAGCATACAAGCGGACACGTAGAGTAACACACATATATATTTGGATAGGAGATTCAAACATATAGATGGATACATACAATGTATATTTTTCGAGACAGCGTACACATGTACTTGAACTGTTATTCATTGTTTCATCCTCAAAAACTTAGAAAAACATTTACTGCTACGGCTTTCTATGCTTTTGATCATAAGTGTTTTCAGAATATCATGGCCTTCTACATCTGTCCATGTAGATAAAAGTCTGAGTTTTGTCTTTGATTATTGTATACAAGTAAGTATACCTTCTTTACTGGGAAAAAACGTTTCGACACAACATGTTAAGAATGGCAAGAGTACTGCTGATTAAAAACAATATTTAGGCAACATCATTGTATTTTAAACTCCGTTTTATGAAATAACACTTTAATTTCTGGAATGTACAACTAGCGTTCAGAAATAAAATAATCTGTTTAGATTTCTATATAATGCTGAAACTATGGATATCATTACCATATTTGAAGATAATAAGTTTTCCTTCAAACGAGATTTTATCCCATAAAATAACTTGACAAAACGGCATTTTATAACATTTCCTTTTTTTCCTGTTATTGTTTGCCTTAGAGATATTGTATATTAGCATTTACAACTTCATTATGTCAACGATATAAAATAATATCACATGTTTTTCTGTCTTCTTTAATGAAATCATTATTGCTCCAGAATATTCAATATCACCACTGAGATCTAAGCATCTTTAATGACTGTGCGTCAATTTGTATGTCATTATTACCACTTATTAGTCCCTGAGATAAGAATTAATTATTCCTGCCACGTGTTACATGTGTAATAACGCTTTCAAACGGCAACACACCTGTAGTTAACCCTGTCACGTGCAATATACGTGTATCATAGCCGTCAATAAATATCCAGCACACACGTTAGTGAAATACTGAATTAACACTGCAAATCACAGATATATACGAGTAGATTATCTTGCAGTTTCAATGGGTAGACATCATAAACAATCCATTCAATAGCACTTAAAATATCTTATTAACGTTATAGGCTACCTTACACTAATAATTTAGAGGATTTATCTCTTTTAAAAATGAATAAACATTATTAAAAAATAGAATTACCGGAGATTCAGAATGTCTGTGTTGTGTACTATTCAAGTGTGCCATTTGTAAGTTAGCAATGTATGTGTAATGTATCTTACAAATGTGTTATCAGTTACATCTGGAAAGAAGGTGTAAATGCAAGTCAAAATATTCTTAAACGTAAGAAATGTATTTAAACATCCTGATATGTTTATTACATAAACTAGGCATTATCTTGGAGTAAAATTTATTCCATTAAAGTAATTGCCAATATCTTAATAGTAAGTGTAATTTCAGAAATAAATATAAGCGGGGCAGTGAATGAGATGGGGTATTGGGGCACTTTTTGTGATCCCCACCGATATTTTACCTGAGGTCCACATCATGTTAGCAACAATTAATTTAGACCAAAGCATCCATTTATTATAAATTGTAACAGCTTTCCTGAACCTGTCCCTTATATATTTTGATGACATCAGCTATTTAACAATTTAAAATATCCAACTTATAAACTATGACACTGAACCTGATTATCTCTGCAAAATATACATAATGTAGCTATAGGGCAATGATATTTGACTTACAGGTATATCTCTGTATAATTTGTGCTGCTTTCATTTCGGGGGCTTACGATATTGTTCCTAAAACAACTTTAGATTGTTTCAACTTCATCCTACGCTACTAATATTGAACAGTCTCATATACACCTCTCTATGAGTGTGGGGTACTTGTATATTTTGTTCTGGTCACAAATTTACATTATTCAAAAATATAAACTCTCCGAAGTAGAATTGCAATATTGTGTACAAATTCATGTTTTATTCTTGAAAGTGATTTTATTAATCTTTGTAAATAAGAACCCTGGTTTTCCTTAATGTGATTCTTAAATAATACATTATTGCAGTTGTGACAAAAACACTCTTACCAAACTAATAACTTCCTGTTGAAGGTATGATACGCTTGTGATTATTTCTGCCCTTTTGTGACCATCTCCCACTTTATTTTACTAAATCTCACTAGTTGAACTTGTACACATGTGGACCCATATGGACCTACTAGCTGAACTTGTACACATGTGGACCCATATGGACCTACTAGCTGAACTTGTACACATGTGGACCGATACCTTCCAATTCTCACTACTCTGAACGGGTACAAATGTGGACCAATACCTACTAAATCTCACTAATTGGGCTAGTACACATGTGTACCGATACCTTTTAAATTCCATATGGCACAATATCTACACATGCAATTTCATTAGCTTCAATGGTACACATGTGTACCGATACATATATGCATCCACACGCTCACAAACACATAACAATACTTTCCAAATCGTGAGGTCATAACCACAAAAACGTTAATGGATGGATGAATGTTTCAAACATGAAATATAAATTATGTACAACAATCTTTTTCTGCATGTGTATCAGAATGATACCGGTATTGAAACTGGGTAAATTCTTATTAATACTTCGAGATCAAATGTGATTCCATAATTCTGTATTTCTGTCATGAAATTAACATATTGTAATTTTTCACTGGGATTTTTTTTATGTATAACAGTAAAATATCAAAGGTCAAAAGTACAGCTTTTCTTATAAACAAGAGATTCAGTGAGCATATGAAGATTCTGTTCTTGTCAATGTAATGGAATTCAAGTGTGTACAGTAATTCACAAATACCTTTGATATGATAATGACAAATGATAATATAACGTAATCCTCCATTGTCAAAGCATGACACAATCCTTATTCTACAAAATAATGTATCAACTCTGAAGTAGGTGTGTACTTTCTCTTTCCAGTAGAATTGTACTTACACTAGCTTCAGGTGAGCTAAATCGAAAAAGAATATTTAACAATGAAATATTACACAAAACACATTCCAAAATGTTATATCATAAATGTATCACAAAATTAAAAACAAAACAAAATAAAAAGCATATAACTATATGTATAAGTATTTACACCATATCAGCCAGAAGAAAACTAACTACATAAAAATACAGTTTTAGTATGAATTTCTGCTCAAATGCCTCTTAACGTAACAGTCTCAAACTTTCACAAAGCACCACAATAATGTGTCCACTAGCTGGTTTCTATCACAATTGTCTATGAGTGCATAATCTGGTCGATTCACCAAATCTATACAACAGACTCTGAGAGATTATCAGTGTGTGAAATTCTCTCCCACAACAGCTATAGGTCCTGTCAAGGAATGCTTCAAAACATGTCTTAGACATACCCTTCTCCAGTTAATAACAGTTCAAGTATGTGGCAAACGAACAGAAAAAGATTATGAATTATTAGGTTTTCTTATTGAAACATTATAACAAAATAAAACCATACTGATACTCCCTTAAGGAAGTCATCTGATTAGTTAATCCTCTATTACATCTTAGGTGCCAAATGGAATTTTGTTAGTCAAACAAACACACGTGTGTGACTGGCTTTATATTTACTCACTGAACACTGCCTGTCAGGTTATCTCCCCTTACTACTGACCTATCACAAAATCTCTTTGGTTAAAATCACATTTCATAAAGCTTCACGATTCAAACTTGAACAACGACAATACCATCAACCCTGTTTCTGAAGTGTTAAGTACCACTCTTCCATCAAATTACAAACTATACGATTACAGTCCCACTATCTATGTTTTATACAAAACAGTTCAAAACGTCTTTAGCCCTCAAGGCCCCAAAACGTTTATCATAGAATGGGACTATACAGACAATCTCTCATTTCACACTCTGTTCCCTCTAAACTGCAATGAGACTCCACTAACCCAACCTACTTCAACTGCAGTAAGACAAAATCCTTTTACTTTATGTATAATATATCACAACAAACCAATATCACACCAATCCCACCTTGACTCCAACCTACTTTTCTGTTACACAGTGCCAATAAACATTCGTAACAACCCTTACAAGGAACTCTACTGTCAAACACATAACTGTGTCCTTATTTTACATAAATCAGCAAAATGAGATATTAGTTTTGATAAATGATATCATAAAAACAAGGCTACTCAAACTGGGAAATTCAAGGAGATGAACAAGATATTTGACTCGAATGAGTTCTTAAAACATAACAGAGGCGACAAGTAACAGTTTTCTACTGGATCTTGTTCCTCCATACCCTCCTCTCTCGCTCCCTTACCTCTTACACTTGTTTCTATAGCTCAGCACCTTCCACTAACAGTGACATTACAATATCAATGATAACAATTTGTATATATTTTTAAGGACATAACAACTGATAATCTTCCTGTTTGATTTTTATGAGACATTTTAAAATAAAATATGAACATCACAAAATAAGCTCACTATGGCCTTTGGCAATGTGAGCTACAAAATGTCGACAAAAATATACACGACAAAAACATTTAAATGATACTGTTACCAGTACAATCAAACACGAATGATCTTTATAGATATCTTATTTACCAGGTACACATGAATGAACACTAGCAAGTAGACAAGATTCTTGTAATTAAATTTTTGTCACAAAATGAAAAAATAAACTCTTGTTTTAAAGCTTAGAACTATATAGTGATTACTTTTATGCTCAAATAAAATATGAATTGAATTTGATATTCACTGGTCAAATATGTTTGTAAAATATATTCGGTTGAACAGCTGATTTTTTTTTTTAATTAGTTAATATGAAAATTGATACCTCATAATACTTAAGAAGTATACTGTAAGTAGTATTACTAGAGTCGACTATTCTTCATTGGGTTCAGTATCATTCTTAGTAAATTATATTATAACACTGTTTAGTTTTTATCATAGTTCACATACCACTGTATGTTTCCCTTGTATCATAAATAGCACTTTATAGGAAAATCACAGAAATATATATCACATTCCCTTCTGCACATATTTTGGAACATTTAAGACATGGATTTTTAATCTTTTGGCTTTTTAAAAGTGCCACTGATGAGTCCTAAATGCACAAAACGGCTATATGGTGCAGTTTTTTTTTTGGCTTTCTGCTTTTGACTTACAATTTTTTTTTAAATAGGTAATTCCTTACGACATATTTTTAGTGGTTATCAAATCCTGTGCATCACTTTTTATAAAAATATTGACTGAAAAATTTCCTTTAAAATATCATACACTTGTTATTACAGAACACGATGTATCTTCCTCTAATAAGAAACCTACTTCATGATCTATTCGTTTTTTAATAAATAAATTTTTGCACACAGGACTACTACTGACTTTAATACATTGTTTTGATGCCTGATTTTATGTGTTTTTGTAAATTGTATGAAACATACCATATTTCATGCAGAATAAATTAAAGAGACCCATATCATAATGCAGCAAAATAAACTATTTAAATCCAACAGATTTACCTCCCTTTAAGATTCATTCTGTTAGCAATGGTGGCAAGACATTTAGGCCAAAGGACGCCTCATTAAGAAATTCACATTCGAGGGAAAAACTGAAACAGTAATATTATTATGAATGTAACATAGGTAGATGTTTCTGACATTTACAGATTATTAACAAAATGTACATAAGGAGTTACTTGTACAAATGCATACTTGCCAACTCACTCTATTTTGGAGGGAAACTCATGATTTTGGACCCTAAAAATTGAGCATTTTAAACCAGTGAATTTACTAAACTATTCTTTTTTTTCTAAGATCTGATGATACATATTTTATACCTAGGGTGTACATACACACATTTTATTATGCTTTTAATTCTGAATACACATAATCTCCCGATCGAAATTTTGAAAAGTCGACAAGTATGCAAATGTGTTGGAACAATCGTATTCAACTACCATATACAGCAAACTCCTTTAACATAATAATAATTAAGTGTACCTGGGACAATGACCAAATACCCTGGTACTGTAGGAAATGCTGATGGTCATGATGACACTTAACTCATTCACCCCTGAAATCTCATAATGGACTATTCCAACCTTTGAATTGGAAGAGCTCAAATGTGTCTTCAGGGGTGAATGAGTTAAATGATAATTCTATCACTGGACAATTAAATGAATCTTAAAATGTATATATCGGTAAATCTGCCTAGATGTTTAACCATTCAAATCAGGTGGATTTCTGTTCTGTTAAATATATATCAACCCTGCTATATTAAATATATACTTAGGTACAGGAAGTAACAATAGCTTGATATGCTATAAGAGGTATCACTTATAAATAACATAGCTTTCCAGATACAGTAAGTCAGACAAATAGCCTATATATATATATAAAGGGAAAAAAAAACATTCCAGGTACTCATCTAAAACTGATAAAACCCAGATTTTAAAACTTTGCAACAATAAATATGCTCCCTTATCTTACACAGTATATAAGGTCCGTATTCTGTACATGAGTTATAAACAATGTAACAGATATCAACAGGCTCATGTACTCCATGTACTCGAAACACTGTCTAGATCAACTCACAGAAAGTAAATTTATTGTGGAGGATTATACAACTTGTGTGTTAAAAGTTATTAAGATGTTTTCAGGAGGCCAAAGTAATCTGTTTGACAAAAGCAGTTATTTTCATAACTACTTACGAACAAAGATCAAGGCATTCAATTAGCATTAAACTTGATTCTTTTGATAACAAATTTGCCAATTATTTATTGGTATCTTGCTTTAGATTAATAATAAATTATTTCAATCTGAATAGAATAATAGAGGTATAGAGGATATCCAACAAGCAATGATTTATGGTAAGTAGAGATATCCAACAAGGGATGATTTATGGTAAGTAGAGATATCCAACAAGCGATGATTTATGGTAAGTAGAGATATCCAACAAGGGATGATTTATGGTAAGTAGAGATATCCAACGAGCGATGATTTGTGGTAAGTAGAGATATCCAACAAGCGATGATTTATGGTAAGCAGAGATATCTAACAAGAAGCATGATTTAACATCTCCAATCAAATTAAATTTGATGTTAGACATGACATCATAATGTAAGTGTGAATATTTTTACATCACTCCACATAATGGTATTTTACATGTAATATTACAAAATAAAATCAGCCCCAGACTTGGAGTGATGAATTCAAAAAAAATATTCTGATTTTGAAAAGGGCTCAAGTTGTTATCCATACACCAACTGTCATTCTGGTATGGACTTGAGCAGTTTCCTGATGAACTACCATCCAGACAGTGAGACACTGACTGAGTTTTAATGTAGACGATAATTGTTCAGACATTAACAAATGTAATTACTGCAGACAGTCGTTAATCTGACACTGACTTACTTAAAGTAGCCAATAATTATTTTAACATTGACTTGATTTGCAATGTAGAAAATAAATAATCAAATGTTAGTACTGTAGACAGTCATTATTCTGCGTTGACTTGATTTGCAATGTAGATAATTGTCATTTTGAAGTTGATATCAGCCAATTACAGTCTTTGTGATAATGTGTATTCTGTGAGCTGCGACGTCTCACACCATGCCTGGGCTGGAGGCCGACTGATCCCCACCATCACTACTGGTCGACTCCTGTTTCACTGGCTGCCGCATCCGCTTCAGCATGCCCGGCTCAAACTCTGGGTGGCGACGAGCATGCTTGTTCAAATGATCACTCCTCATAAACCTCTTCTCACACAAAGGACACTGGAATTTCTTCTCACCTAAAAACAACATAAGCACAGATGTTTGATACTAACTTCACAAGAAGATGCATTTTTTGTTTTTATTTTCTAAGGTTTTTTGTTATCATCCATATCAGTGCATATGACCTACTTAAATGACCTTCGACCCTCAAAATGTTACAGACATAACTAGAGGGGTCATACACGATGAATGCTTGATTTGACCCCAACTTCCATGGCTGTCAGAAATACAATTACTGAAGCAAAGAAATGTGATGTGCAGAAAAATGTATCGCAACATGAATACTCCAATTATCTTCTTTATCTTTTTTTATTTAATTTTAATCTTCTTCAATTTTTACTACAAATTACAATGAATAATTTCATAAAAGTACATTAAATTGTAATTGTAATCTAACAAAACTAAAAATTCCTTATTTTACATCATACAAATCACTCAAAAATAGCTCTTAAGTTTTTCAAACATATATTCCTGGTTAAAAGACTTACAACACATACAGTATGCATGTATGATTGGTATTTAGGGCAAGATATTCTATTTTTAGCATTTTTGCTTATCTCATGTCTCACCTGTGTGTGTTCTTATATGGCGTGCTAACTCATCAGACCTGGCAAATCTTTTCTCACAGGCTGGCCAGCTGCATGGGAAAGGGCGTTCACCTGTGAAACAATGAGAACAACAATACTCTACTGTTAATTTCTCTCGTTCGACAAAAATACACCATACAGTATGTGTAAAGGGAGGTAACTCTTGCAGTTTTGAATTAAAGTAAAATTCTGTGAATGAAACATGATCAGAATCTTACATTTTTCAAAAATGGATGGATAATAAAAGATGTTATAACTATTTCATCAATCAAAAGTAAATCACTTTATAAACATGATACCATATTTCTCATGTAATTTTACACACAAAGATTTTTAGGCCTCGGTGTCTTTTCACACAAATCACTGCTTAGGCCTTAAAAAAAAATACATGTGTTTCCGCTAACCCGACCGAACCTATATTTTTGTGTCTACCCCGAGGATTTTTTGGCCATTTTCAAGGAAGGACTATTAAAGTCAGGTTTCTAGATCTCTATATATAGCCTTAGTAAAAACTATTTAAAAATAAAAAGAATTTCCGACCGACCTACCCTATTTTTTTCTGGCATGTTAGCGGAAACACAGGTATTATTTTTTTAGGCCTTATGAAAGGTTCAGACTTAACCAAGAACCACACTACAGGTCATGTTAGAATTTTTCAATCAATGGTCTAGTTCCTGTCAATTTTAGTAAGATTTTTTTTCAAATTTTAGGCCATATTTTTTAATCATGAATATATATTTTGGCCCAAGACCCCATCCTCTCCTAATCACTGGAGAACTAAACTATTATTCTTATTTGCTGTTAATAGTTTTTATCTGAAAAGTAATAACTCTGTGTAAAGTTATGTATCATAAATATTCTAAATATAGTAAATTAAACAGACCGGTTTGTCAGGAAAGAAGATTTTTCCCTTACTCCGAGTCCAGATTTTCACATACTCAAACCATCTGACCTAGACATTTTTTTGACCCACAATGGTAAAATATAGATTTTGATGCTTATAAATCACAAACATTACGTATATTTATTTAAAATAGAAAATGGACAATGACAATACTGTCTCTGCTAAAATTTGTCAAAAAAAACCATAGTAATGCATGCATCGTGCACTGTACATTTTGTAATTTAAATACACTTCACATTTTGTATTTAAATACACTTTACATTTATCAATGATAAGTGATAAGTAATAAATGTATGCATTTATAATAGTTCCTGGTTCACCAGATACAGAATTAAAAAGAAATAACTCATATATAAAACCTTTATATCCTATAGGCTATAACGACTGGGGATATTTAATACACATGAACACCTGTCTATTCATTCTTAGTAGTTAGTGTACATATGTAAATCAGTGAAATTGATATACAACCAGAGCATCAATCAGAGAAATTTGAATACAGGTGACGGGGGTAAATGTTTAGAAGAGCTCTGATTGGCTGGAGTTTACAGCTGACACACGCAGTGTCACTGTACATTTCATGCTCCAGTGGTGTTGGGGTCGATTATTTATTGAGTCTAGCATATATATGGTACATAAACATTTTCTTTGATCTTAATTTATTTGAGGGGGAAAACTTACTTTATGTACAATCTGTTCATGAACAAACCCATTGTTCATTTTAAGGAAATTACAATAATATTCAATATTGTAAAACAGGGATGTGTAGCACATCCCTGTGTAAAAGTACAAAAATGTATAATCTATTGAATTTATCATTGAATTTTTTAATTAAACACATTACTTCAATACTTATATATATGATAGCACAAATGTCTGCAGGTACTGTTCATGCTTTGATTTGGGTCAGCATTGAGACACTGGTGGTTACAAGTTGGCTCATAAACTTAAATAACACCTTGCATACTGGCTATAGATGAACTGTATAGCTTTCTCTCTGTCATTTCAGGGTTTTTCCTAATGCTTAATAGTGAATAAAAAATATTCCTAAAATGAATGTCTGCATGAATATCATGTTTGATAATGTACTATAAATACATGGTATGTGTTGTATTTTAAATAGGAGCCTTAAACCCTTAAAAAGGCCCTTTAAAATGAAAACACTCGACATCAGGAATTAAATCAGTAATTATGATCATATATATGTGTCTCACACAATAAAAAGAGTTACCTGTACTGTGTACTGTACAAGTCAAGAAATATCTATTTATGTCAAAACACAATAATCAAAGAGCTGTTTCTATGTTAGAGATCTATAAATAAACACAATGAAACAGTTACATAGACCTATATAAATAAATTAAACAACTGAAAGGAATTATTTTTTTTAAACATTTTCCACAAATCTTTTACTTTTTGTTCATAAATATGTTCACGGGATTGTTAAATGACTGACGAAAACATTGGCTTTCTTTCCTCAGAACACCACGCCCATTACTTCCGAAACCATGTGGTCGTCTAATCAAACAAAGAAACGCTTATTCTAATTTAACATGTTTACCTGTATGGGTCCGAAGATGTGCCTTAAGATGTGAACTCTTCCCATACACCTTGCCACATCCTTTAAATGAACATTTATGAACTTTCTTGGCCCCACCAGTACGTCCTTTATTGTAACTGTGATCTTCAGTGTTACAGTCAGTGGGCGTGGTACCATGCTTTGAGCGCTTTCGTTTTCGTGGCGTGTTGGTGTCCAAGAAATTCTCGTCATTTGGCACTGATCTGTAATTATAGCTCTTCAACTCACTGCTAATATAATCATGATCTATTGGCTCTTGTTTGAATTTGCTCAAGTCCGTCAATATTCGAGCTAACATGACCAAAGAGTTCGAGTCTGTTGTAGTTACGTCGTTAGCTTCGAAAGAGGCCATTTTACTATCAGCTGGTTCTGCCGTAACAACACATGGATTTGACATCGCAACTAAACACTGCGCAGCCAGATCTGTATCAAAATCCCTCCTTGTTACTTCTTGTAAAGCCATAGTTTCTAACATAAACAATTTAATCCGGCGATTATAATCAGAAATGTCGATGAAAAATGTAGCACGGTTTCCGGATGTTTATATTCTTCCTTTGTTGTGTTTCACAACCAGACGAAACAAAAAGTGCTACGGTGTGACATCAGCAGTGGATAAGCGCACAATGAATTGAATGGTAAACATAGCCTTGTCCAAGAAATTCTCTTCGAAGTTGTCGTCTGCCTCGATTGTCAGTCAAGAGCTCGGTAGGATTCAACGAAGTGAGGTCAATATGCTATGCGTGTTCTGACCGCGTGCAGTGGGCGTAACCTTCTCGCATAGGAACTGACGTCACGATCTATCTGGAAAGGTCACAAAAAGCCCGCGAAATCGGATCAAATGTAACTTGGCGATACCGGTAGATAGTTTTCGAAGACGCGTTACCGTGGTCTAGATCTATGCTAGATCTATCCTTCTAAATTTTATGTCTCGATTTTAGAGTTTGTGAACCGAATTAATTCAGATATCTGCAGATTCTATCATTCCAGATAACTCTTTGCTTGAAGCACAGGGGCTAGCAACGATTTATATAAGATAAGAATAAAAATACGTAACTGTACATAACTTGACATGTCTATGTACAGTTACGTATTTTTTCTCAATATTTTTATTCTTATCCCATATAAATCGTTGCTAGCCCCTGTGCTTGAAGCCAGTAATTTCAGTCACATCAAATTACTAACCTCACTTTCGGACAAACTTCATTTTACCTAACGTTAGATGGTCAAGATGATTTTGTTATTCATTTATTGTCTGTTATAATAGTTTATAGTGTTTATCTTAATATCATCTTCATCAAATATTAAGAATTTAAGTGGTTATTCAAGTTAATCAATGATATAGCAAGAACAGCAGATAGATTCTACGTTTTAATATAAAATAATACGGTCTCTGTCAAGTTACAAGAAAGCCTCACTTATATTTGAAAATATTCCAATGATTTATATTATTCTATGATATTTTTGTCTTACTATCAGCTTCAAAAATATTGGAAAATTGATTAATATTGATCAGAAACGGTACGGTTATTTATAAATGAGTGCAGACAGGACTTCATTACCAAAATTTTATTAAAACACGGGAAAATTTATACAAATTGTCAATAAGCTGCATTTCCTTAAGATTTTTCAATGTTATAACATTTTGATGATTTACTTCTCATAATATAAATAAAAGTTTTGATGTTTTTGCATCTGCTTTGAACAAAAAAATATAAGAAATTATTGAAATTGTCACTCTCCTAATGCTTCACGCAAGTGGTCTCTAATTAGGACATTCAACAGAACTTTGGACCAATTTGATGACTGCGTTCAACATTCGAACAGTGGGATGCTGAACAGGTTTATTCTTTCCCAGAACCTGCACAAGAGAAAATCTTAGAAAATAGGACGCTTTCATAATGAGAAGTCATATCAATGCCACTAAACAATGTAAACGTTTGTTTGTTTGAGTGGTTATACGTATACGTCCGCCTCACTTCCGAGTAGTTCGGTTATCCAGCAACTAACAGAGGCTTACAGTCAGTGTATATATAGTTATTATACTTTATACGTCTCTGCTCTAAATAAGGGCATCCGACACTTACATTTTAGTACACTTACATTTACATCACTTGCGTGAAGGTAATTTACCTGGGAGATCAAAGGAGAGCCGAACTAACGGAGGCAAGGTGTGGGTGGACTGGGGGTATCAATTTTTTTCAATTCAATTTATTACCAAATGCACATTGCATATAGGCGTACAGAAATATACATATTGATAAATACTTTACAAATATCTTGTACAATGGCGGAGAACATATGCAAGGTGTGGGTGGGGGTATACAGGGGGCTGGCACTGGTGGGCGTAATTAGTGAAGCGGACGTAAACCCACTCAATCAATCAGTTGGTAATTGTAATCTCACATTTTGGGCTGGTAAACATTCTATCCATGACAAGGTGATATGCCACAATTAAACACGCCATTTATACTCACCCTGATCACAGTTTACGTTTAACCAATTTATTACTATATATATTAATTGACTAGAAAAAATGTAATTAACTTGACCTTGAATGTATTTAATTTCTAATCTAGGTCCGTTGTGATATATATTCACAGTATCGATGATTTGTGACATAAGCTCAGAATATGAACAGAACCAGTAAATGAATGTATATTATATTAGTATAACCACGGACTTAGATAGCAAATATAATTCCGTGGTATATAACCTGATCACAAAATATATGAGATGCTATAATTAACTAGCTTGAATACCCTGCCTTGCTGTCTTGCTTCGCGGTGTTTCTAGTGAATTTTTACCGGAAGAATATGGATGATGTGGATGAAACACACATAATACTAATATTGCTAGATCAGAGAGAATACATCCTGCTACGCAATAACCGTTTTGATATGAGGATAATTTTTTAAAGAAGTTTTATTTTTATTTAACTTAACGTTTTCAGTAGTTCGTTTGTCCAGGGTTTTACCACAGGGACCTAAGAATTTGTTACAGCTATATTTGGGCCTAAACTAAGGTGTTCAGAGTAATTTTACATGTTTTGGGGGTTTAGATAGACTTTCGGTAAAAATGACACCCCCAATGATCATATATTCTCGTATATATGATCATTGCATGGGGCGTAATTTTTACCGACTTTCGACTTTCGGTAAATATGATCATTGCATGGGGGTGTCATTTTTACCGAAAGTCGATTTGAACCCCCAAAACATGTAAAATTACTCTGAACATCTTAGTTTAGGTCCAAATATAGCTGTAATAAATGCTCAGGTCCCTGTGATATGGACTGGTAGGGTCTTGCTAAACGTCTGCAATATTGGTAGTCACGACAGGACTGTTACCTGTGTCCGACCCTAGAGAAACAGATAACAGCTATCAGCAAGACATATATTGTAAATCACTGCTTTATGAAAGTCTAGCTGTTTATATCCAAGACGACACAATGTGTCAGAGACTGGGCAGTTTTAAGTGACCAGGAGTGACCAGGGTCCGTATTCATGAAACCGTTCTCATGCTCAAGCATGAATTCTGTGCTCAAGCCAACTTTCTTGTTACTCGCTTAAATCATGTAACATGGTAAAAAAGTTAAGTAAAAACATTCAGAACAGTATTTGGCTGTAAGCTTCTCCGAAGTTCTTCCTTATCATTGACAAAATGTGATTTGTTTTATCAATTTATCGCGGAAACAAAACATTGGGCTTGAGCATAGAATCTGCTTTTGAGCATGATATTGGTTCCATTAATACATATTGTACGTGCCATGGAGTGACCAAGGTATCACGTGGTCTCGGTCACACTCGCTGCTGTACATGTACAGAGAGTAGTCTCGTGCGGCGAGTGACTACCTCTTGGGTCGACACCTGAAAGTTCACAATACAAACCATTTTTGTTGGAGGAAAATGGAGATCAGACGAATATTTTATTTTACATTTTTTTAAATGAGGAAAATTCTATAAAACATACAAGGTCTAACCTCATAACGGTGTTATCAATTCAATGTATCTCCTAATATGTTAAATCAGCGAAGACTACCTCACGTGCACAAGATATCTCCGTCTCGTATATTTTTCTACAATTTTGTTCTGCATTTCTATCTTACCTCTTGGTAAAACCTACCTTTTCCCTTTCCTCTCGGTAAATGGTGATAGATCTACCATTTTATTTTTATTTCCGTCCGAAAGTTTAGCCCTCCTGGTCTTCGGTTATATTACACTGTTTGACACTTAGAGAGCACTATGGATATTCATTTTCAATGCCAAAAAAATCTTATATTTCTATTTCTTATAAATACATATAACCGGTTTTTAAAAAAATAACCCATTAGAATAAGGAACACACAAACGTAACCTGTCAAGTAAATATTAATATTGCAACCAGTTTAATCATATGAATATAATTATGTGGACCATGTGTTAATTAAAACGATATAGTATTGGCCTTTTAATACGTCATTGTGACAGAATTTCATTAAAATCTGGTTTCTATGTTACGTCCAACACGCAATGCACTTTTAGGACCGATATAAATTGTAATTTAACACCCTGTGGAAATTGTCGGTCGAATTAGACAGGTTTCACTCTAACGTTACTTATGATTAAAGTTCAATGTATAGAAGTGTGGTATATCTTAAGTTATCAGTGATCGAAAATAGAAAATATGATTTATTTAAAAAATATGAAATATTATTTCTGGTTAGTATAGTATTTCTTATTACAATATTTGTAAAAGTCACGAACATTTAACAAATTATGAAAGTTAACAGTCATTACACATAGGTATTAATAGTCTGTATAAATAACCACGGAATTTGCTAGCTACCGACAACAAATATCACCAAGAATAATCTCTCTATCACACATTTGCCCATTTTAATAGAGGTGTTATTTGAAATTTTGCTAAAGAAAATTAAATGATGCGAAAATAATTTGTTTATATCGTTGTACCGTTACCTTTAATTAGGTGCGTACGTCTCTTGTATACCTGTGACTTTGATAAGTTTATCTAGAGAGTACATTACATAGCAGCGTGGCGCTGTTCCCTATTGTTGTTTTAATCACCTCTTTAAAGTTAATTTACATTTGAATTATCACCGAAATAGGCTGACCAGTGACCTATACAAATAGCCATTATTGTCCCTCCCCCTCTTCTTTGAAAGACTTATTTTTGTTTAATTGACTTAGTGTTCCATTAAATGCGTTGAACCCCGTCGATAGTTCCAAACATTTAACTAAAATTAGGATGCATGTGTAAATTAAAATATATATAAAACGTGACATAATGTTGTATATTTTAGCGTTACACATACATCAAAACAAATGAGCATTTCAACCGCAGATGATAAATGAAAGTATACCGCGACGATAAAAAAAAATATGTTAACATTTAGGTGGGGAGGTGAAAGGAACAGCCCATTGTGTGTGCGTTAAAGATTTCTCTGGTCGCTGTGCCAGAACGTGTGTGTGTAGCGAAGGAATACATGCATTAGTTTGTATTCACAATCATGAATTCAGTCGTGTACGGATGGAGAAATTTACCAACATGATTTTATTTATTGTGACTTTATTGACTTTCATATTTCATGGAGAAACATTTGGTAAGTAAATGTCGGAGAAAACACCGAGTGTTCGTATGTATGTCAAGCTACTAGTAGGTTACCGTACGTCGGCCATAGGCCGAAAATTGTTATTGAGTTGCGAACGATTTTCTTTTGGTTTTCGAACAAATTCATTGATAACAATATAAAAGAGTACTTGTCACAGGGGACTGTCATGTGTATTTGTTGTGACATTTCTTCTGTCTGTCGTGGACATAAATTAACCATGTGATTTAAGTGTGTGTATTGGGAGTTGAGACATGAGCTTTAAAAACCAATGTCATTTCACGACTCCTGTGTGTAGAGCCGGTTCAGTTTAACGTTGCTGTTTTGCTGCAGATTCGGTTTTAGGTCAGTGTAGAGATTATCATGATCTGTTTCAATTAAAGTCGATGTTCTGGTACTTTTTCAGCCCTTCCCTCCCACTGTTGCAGTAAAGCGACTGATGATGAATGTAGAACGGCTTGTTCTCGGGTGAGTAGACACTTATCACATAGGTCTGTGTATCAATATCAATATGTTGTGTTATAAATATATTTACCCCCCAGATAAACAAACTTGTCTTAAAAATTGGTCGATTTTTATAGATTAGAAATGTGCCTATCAGGAGAAGGATTTTAACAGTTGCTATTTTAGTGACCGGATACTAAATTTATCTGGTAGGTGTTATATAGTGTCTATAATGCCCTAATATATGATATTATAGCTACTGACTGACTGATCCAGGATTTTCAATGTCAATATATGACATGCACCAACATATATATGTGATCAGAAGATTCTAGGCAGAGATCTATATGACAAATCGGTGTATTTACCTGTTTCGGAGAGGGTCTGTGTTCGGTATGGTACCTTGGACAAGATTATCCAGAAATAAATAATTTAAAGCTTTGTCCGGTAATGACTTTCTAAATTTCTACGAGGTCACAATTAATTTCAAAGTTTTCACCAGATTGACCATGACTATCCCTTTCTTACTGACCCCATCTTTTATATATATATAGAGAGAGAGTCAAATACCTGCCTCGATAGAGGGGAATACATTTATATAAATACCCTTCCAAGACCAGAGCAGTATCCTACAGAAGGACCGATAACTCTCCCAGAAAGGGCTGTCATCTCCATGGGTACCCCCCCGGAATTGGTGTATATAGCACTATAAAAATAGAAACAGTCCTGGAAAGGGTTTTTATCACTATAGATACGTCGCCTATATGTACAAGGAATGGTCAGATGCCGAAGTGGATAGCACCCTTGTCTTTTGCCAAGATGGCCAGGCTGGGTTCCATTAATTTCCCAGTCAGATGTAAAATGGTGGGGATATGGTCAATCACAGTCCTAATTCTCCCATATAAAGACCAAAACAATTCATTCTTATTAAATTTAATGAAGAAAATGTTTAGAAATATTAAAGACTTGCTGCAATCTCCCATCCGTGGACTTCCATCCGAATCAACAAGAGGGGAATGGCTATGTTTAGTGTTAGTACCCATTCACAGCTCTCCCCTGTACTCACCCCTCCCAGAAGGGGCCAATTCTATTCTTATAGATACCCTCCCAGAAGGGGCCAATTCTATTCCTATAGATACCCTCCCAGAAGGGGCCAATTCTATTCCTATAG
>JAUMHH010151306.1:0-19322 GCA_032359455.1 Chlamys rubida | reverse complement strand
TTATATTGCGACATCAAGGTTTTATTTCGATCTATTGTAAAGCATTAGAATGGTTCCATTGGAGATATTCAGATGGTGATTTTCCTAGTTTCATAAAAAAGAATTAATTAAAACATAATACATAATAAATTTTCAATCATATTCTGATTTGCTTATTTTTTCAGCCGTTTTTCTCTAACAGTTATACAATGGATTTTTTTTTGAATATTTGAAGCTATCGTTATTCCGTTTATATGGGTTTTGCTGATGTATTGCACACTATCAAGCTACCAAGCAGTTTTATATAAGTTTAAAACTGAACATCTAAACCCCAGGAAATATCAAATGTATACATGTTTTATTCCAAAAAAATCCATTTCCAAACATTTATTACTCAAGTAAATGAAAACCTTATACGGGTATTATTCCAGTAAATTCAAATTCCAAACAATTATTACTCAAATAAAACTCGAACATTGATACTCCAGTAAAATGACTACATTGACTAAAAGTCTTAATACTCAAGTAAAAAGGACCTCTCAAAAACTGCAAAATAGAATTTAAACATTAATATTCCAGTTACCAATCTATTTTGAAACTGGTTAATATCAAACCTATATAACTCCAGTAAACTCCTTTAATATAGCATTCGAACTCACGGAAGTAGCTAACCCGTATTGCGCAATCAAATGCCGAACCTGACTGACAACAGGAAATACCATTTTATATGCATGTTCTAGAAAATATTAAACCCATAGGACTCCTGGAAATGCCAAATCTCCGTTTACCAGGAAATACTATAGCTGTATTACTCCATTAAACACCAACCATAAATATTCCAGGTTATACCAAGTGTAAAAGATGTACATTGATTAGGTTGCCTTACAAGCGTTAGCTGTAGGGAATTTCCCTTTAGCTTAGCGGCAGAGCATCGGGTTTAAGAGCCAAGGGTACCAGGTTCGAGTCGCAGTGACGGCACTATCTTTATCACTATTCCTCGTCCTACTACACCAAGTCAAAACAAAAAAAGAGGCCCTTGATTAAACCTCTTAGAAAACCAACATTTAACAATGAAACAGTTGAGTTAGTCTGAAATATTCTTAGTGAAACATATACAATATGCAACTGTGAAAGTGTTTGTTTAAGTAACATTCGTATTTTATTATCTACACTTTATTTATGCATACATTTTAACTGCGAGACTTGTGTGATTGGCATTTAATTTTCCTCTTTTCCTTGTACCGAACCGTGAAACATCGTCAACTTGAATAGTGAAAAGAAGAACACGGTGTTTTTTACTTTGATATCTGAACGCGTGTGTCGTACACAGGCAGTGACAGATGACATGTACTCTGTGATGATGGGCGTTCAGACGGAAAGAATCGACCAGGGGTAGTTAGACAGCACAGACCCGAACAACTGTCAACGGGACGTGATGTACATTATCTACAAATGACTGCTCATCCGGGTTAAATGGAACTGTGACATCGAACCTGAATAATCCCAGTCATTCCAAGTCCACATAGTTTACGGTGAGCAGGCAGAATCGATGTAAAAACAAAGTCCGTGATTAGGCCAGCTTCTAGTCTCCCATAGGTATACATGGCGGTAAAACTAGCCACTGGTATTCGATTATTGAATTATATAACTCGTCTGATTTGTGATGGCAGTGGACAAGCTTTTATTTGACGTACACAATATATACATGTGTACAATTTTTATTTATCAACGAAGAAACATTAACATTTTGTTTTTAAATAGAATTTTGATATTCATCCGTTTCTACAAAACATATCACTATCATTCTCAGAATTCATTTGTATTCCTTTTGGTTCATTTGAACAACAAGGATGATCAAGTTAATAAACACAATGTATGATTTACACTAGTTTGTTGATACCACGGTTTAAGATATGAACTACAATTGTCCTGTAGTTGTCGTTATTGTATCCTGCCTATTATACATAATCTGTGCAACTCATATCCATGTTTATATGTGTCACTCCAATATTTGGTTTGTTATTATTATCATATCTAGGGTACCGTGCTGTTGACCATTGCGACATCACAACCTATAAGATACCGCGGTCTTTATGCGTTAAAGACAATGTATCATGCACACTAGTGTATTTTGTTTCAACGGTTAAGGACCAGAACTATCTGTAATAGGTGTACGTTATTTAATTAATACATCCATTTAAACTTTTGATATGTACTCAAAGGACTTTATTATAATGTGTATAGCTAAGGGTCTGATCGACAACAGTACTATTTCATTCTGCAGGTACAAATATACGCATTTCGTATAGTGAATTTGCTTTTACAGATCAACCATTTTCGCTGCGCGAGGAGTCCAGTTTCCTGTTTCAATTTTCCAATAGATTATATATATTTTACAATAATATTCGTTTACCTACTTTCTGTTTGATTTATATACATTTGAGATTTGCTGATTGTAGTCCGCCTTAATGTAAAATGCATATCTCCATTCACTTTTCATGGAAACATGGGATTTCACCTGCTACCGACCTTTTCATCCTGGTAATTAGAAGTCTATATCTTAGAAGAGGTAGCCCTGCGGAATACTCTGCTCAGACCAAGTCACGCGCGTAATTCGTGGTCTCCCATAAAAGGGTACTTATGTCTCTTTCCATTTGCACTTTTGGAGATCTTAACGACGTAAATATCTCGCTAGACAATTCAATGGTAAATGTATGATGAAACGTTAGCGGTGAATAACCTCCAATATGGTTGATCTTTATAGATTTCTAAGATGATACGGGCAAACAAGGGACCCATTCCGTCGTTGCATGTACTTTGTATGACAAAGATACATTATCGTGTCACATGTTGTTTGTCATCTTTACAAAAGTGAGTATGAATGTTGAGGACAGTGTTTGATTTGGTCTGTTCGTGTTTTACGTCCTATTAACAGCTATGGTCATTGAAAGACGTGCCAGGTTTTGGTGGTGGAGGAAAGCCGGAGTTCCCGGAGACAAATCACTAACCTACGGCAAATACCTGATTCTTTTCAATGAAATGGTATACTGTATAATGGACGTACATTGTATGAGTCGAAGTTCTTTCAATCAACTTGGCTGCATTTAGTAACGATAAAGCAACACACTTTCGCTATGACATTTATTCATGTGTACATGTATAAAGGTATCGTACATTGTATTAATTGCGTTAGCCGCACGAAACAAGCTGCTGATGAGGGCCAACACGGTACTCCCAGTTACTAAGACACCAGGATCTCACTTAGCAGCGATTTTTTGTCACTTTTCAACACACGTCTGTCACTATGGCAACATAGATGTGATAATTATACCAAAACTGTCAGTCAACATGCAATATTTTAGTCATCAAAGAAGATACAAGCACATAACTTAATGTAGCTACAGTATGAAACTATTCATTTCAAATAAATGTTTTAGGTTTCAATTTAAACTAATACATATTTTATAAAAGAGAGTAGGAATTATTTAAACAAAAGTCGAAAACATGTTTTAATAGTACCGTTAACAAATGTATAATATGCATAAGCATATTATTTTCAGTCGGTGAAATGAGTGCTTCGCCTCCGTAGATGTAAATGTACCATTGTAATATTTTGTTTTTCTTCGTGAGCAGTGGTTCACATCAACTGATATCGAGGTATACATATCAATGAAAAAACCAGTTGGTATGTCATTGAAAACACATATTTCGTTCTAGAACTCATTAAAACAAAACTGTCTACAAACTATGTTACAAACATTAATCCACAGAAGAAAATCGTGTGACAGAAAGAGTTACATTCAATGGTTATGAAAATAACTGTATTCAAAGCTATAAACAAGGTCTTTAAACCATTGCTATACTGTTAATATTTTACATCCGTTATAATATACTGTGATGTGGATTTTTACGAGTTTTATCATTTTGTTCACGTTCTTTAAATCGACGAAGGCATATTGACAATTGGCATACACTGGATTAATGAATATTTAAATAATATAAGGGTCACATCAAGAATATTTTGATCTTACACACATTCACTTCTGCAGAACATGCTTTTACCGATATGATCAATTGACCAGATGGACACCAATAGCTAATACATTGTATATGCATCACAACTTAACACTGATTAAAAACCTTTAGTTGAGCAATAAACATGATTTAAGCAAGTCTGTGCCTACAATTTTGCTTTCTGGATCAATTTAACACAAAAATTATAAAATGTTCTGGAAATTTGAACCAATTATTGAGAAAGTAAAAAGAACAAAAATTATCTTGAAAATGCATTTTGAACCCACATACAAATCAGCAGGTACAACATGTGCTCTGGAAAAAAAGCAATATGATACCTCCCGGTATGTACATATAGTAGTTCATAGTGAGAGAGATTAGGATATGATAACGAAGTAGCAACAATGGAGGTAAGTAGCCAGATTGTTTGGTAGCAAGGTAACCATTGTTTTCATACTGTAGGGGCCAATGCCACTTTTGTTTGAAGCTAGAACTAATCTTATGTATCTTGAGATTAACATTATGGAAGAAAATGATATGAAGGTACCTTTTGATGTTTTTGTTTATCATGGAGTCTTTAAGGTGTCTAGTAAGTATCCCATCTCCTAAATGATATGTCTGGTAACGAGTTTTAGATTAAACAAATAGTCTAACCATAATTAATACAAGCATAACGAGTGTCATAAAATATTAATACTTTTTGGTCGTTTTATTCTCATTATTTTGGGTAAGAATAAAACGAATCGGTCGTAGCATATCTGTACTAATTGGAAATAAAACATAACTGGATGGGAACTTTCTTGCTGTTTGCTGTACTACGTTCTAGAACAAGATATGTACTGTAAACAATCGTTCTAGTGCAACTATTCTTTGATTAAGGTATTTTTGAGATGGCTGATATGCAAATGCAGAGTATAACACATTACAATAATTATAAGATTGATGGCTGTATGTCCAACAACGCTTCGACCAGCGCCCCAACCGGCATGGTTAAGGTTATTTGTCATTGAGCGTATTTACCAATGGATTCCTGGTATGTGATAAAAACTTCCACGTTAGTACTTACATGTAAAGTGATACATCCATTCCACATCTTTCTATCAAGGTACATTGATTTTCTGGTGTAGGACATGTAGGTCATTACAAACTTCCCCATACAATAGCAAAACCACAAGACATACACCTCTTATTATTTATGTCTTTGATATCTTAAAAACGTTATTGTTTTTTCATTTCTCCAAAATGTCATCAATACCAACAAAATATATAAAAACATCACATGATTTACAAAAGTACATTATTAGTTATAAAGATACGTACGATATGTTTTTAACAACACACTAGCAACTTCAATATATTGACCTGCGTCTTCGCTGATAAGACATTTATTTACAAAAACAAGTATAGTCAGTGCTATATATTCCCCATTCCTTGTGTTATTTCTTGCCAGCATTTAAAAATATGCTGCTTGTACTTATTCAGCAAAATATATTTCGTACTAATTGATTTCGTTATTTGTTTGCTTTAGTTCAGCCTGTTAGACGACAAGATACGTACGAAATAATTGTTTAAATATACCGTCACCTGTAACAATCCAATACCATTATATGTTTCAAATGATTATCATTGCGTATGTATTATGAAAACAGTGTTTTGGCTATGCATGATGTTTCATTTTTATCCAACAAGCTTTATATATATTTGGTAACAATAATACAAATGTGTTCAAATAAACTGAAAATTTAAAGTGACTTTCATGTTCTGGGTTTCAAAATTATGACGAATAGATCAAAAAGGCAATATATCAACATTTAAAACAAATTACAGGAAAGCGAAAATATTGCCTTAAACAAACAAAAGTTGAAGATATAACGAGAAATGACATAACTGATTCCGACCGATTCCGATACAAATACAGAGAGTAAGGAAGAGGGTATAGGCGGAGGTACGAAAACGTATCTATACCACAGAGTTTTAATATCACAAAGCGATCATTCTCACTTGAAACGATACTGATGATTACTTCAATTTTGACAATAATTTTCAAAGTAATAATAAAAAAACCAAACATAGCTTCTCTTCAAGATTTTCTTAATATTAATTCTATTGATAAATATTTACCCAGCAAAATCTAGGTTGTATGTGATTGTAACGTAAGTGGGTAACGTAGTCTATCGACGAACCTTTTATTTGTATGTCATGTCAGAATATAGCCAATGAAAATTATATAAAAGCTGAAAAAATAAAACAAAAATGCTTAACTTCATATTTGTGTTTTTGAACCTTTTGGCATAAACAAAGTTCGGTTCATTTTGAGGCAGGAGTAATAACAAGAATAATCAATGTTGATATAAAAGTTCCAAGGAAGAATATCCAGAACAGGATCCTGTCCACCACTTGAGCAACCCTCCGCCAATCCTGTACAATCTCATAATCTCGGTCCCCTTTTTCGTGCTTTTCGAGAATTCGTTTTAAAGCTTGTATTATTTCATCATGCGCTTTATTATTAGAATGTCCCCTTGTGAGGGGTGGGCGCATGTGACGCCGTAACGAGTCGCTAGAACCCGCGTTAAACCGTCCGTCACCATTAAAGCGCCCGTCACTTGTACGGTGATCGTGTATAGTGGTGCCCTCCCGTTCTGTAACAACAGTATCCTGCATGCCATTCTCCATCTGAATTTCGTTTTGAAGTTCTTGGGCAATGTTATCAAGTGTTACCTTTAGGGACATGGTTCGGATGAATTTTGACTCTCGTGGAGTAAGGTAGGAGCTAAACGTCTTTTCGTCGTTTACACAAAATAAGGACTGCATCCTTCCCAAACAAAGGCTGCGTATCCACGGTGGTACTTCAACTCTGTTAGGGCCCCGGTGGTGTAGATTCAGCACAAATACAGTCATCATGACGGATAGGGAGGTTAAAGTCATCACGATGGTCAAATATATACCTGAAAAGACAAGAAAACTATACAAATAATATTTCCTATCATAATTGTCAGATGTAATATAGATGATAACATACCTCGGGACTTAAATATAATAAAGTATTAACACACTTTATTTTATTTGAAAGAAATAATCTACAAGATTAAGCCGGTACAAATTAATTTCAAAATTGACGTCATTGTTAGACGCGTGACCGAATGCATTAATACGTTATATATTTCATTGTTTTACATACTGATATAACTAACGTTTGCTAGTTTGGCTTCAAGAAATAATTTAACTTATTCCACCTTCTTAAAGGTATGATGACAGTAGAAAATGTTAAAATACAAGCAAGGACAGCAAACAACCTGGTCAAATTAGCCCACATCCAACGAATTTTGTTATTTGTGTTTCAGAACCAGATTTAAAGCAAACATGGATGGTTATCCTGTTTTATCTGTTCGGAAAATTACATTCAGAAAACAGCATATACATGAACATATACATATACACTTACATATACTGTCTCGGTTTGTTTTTAACACAAATAGGAATTGAAAACTTATTTCGCTATTTATCCAATAAGGGGCGGACTGGGTAAACATGTCACCTGTCCCCCTGACTGCCTGCAGTATAAGAGTGCTTCTGGGCGAAATGATTTGATTTGACAGCTGACTTTACTGATTCGGCAAACTGTTGCTTAGCGAGTTGTTTTTAGCGGTTTAGAGTCGAGACACCGGTAATTTACACTCTTTGCTAGACAAAAGAAACGGTGTTCAAAAGCTCGCAAAATAAGTTTTCTCTTTCCTGTTTGTGTTCAAAACAAATTTAGCCTTTATTATTCATACCAAACTGATGAATCTTATTCCGAATACATATATTGTATTGATTGTCGTATTATTATAATTTGTAATGTCGCCGCTCCATTAAAACTGGATGAGGTACTTGCAAGTACAAATACAAAAAATCAATGTCAAGTTGTAATAAGCAGATGATGTATCCTGAAGGTATTTTGTAGACAAAATGGCGCTAGGGATAACATTGGATGCCTTAGGTATGTCTGGTCTGATCGACACGTCTTCCCAAACTGTACAAAACGTAAAACCAAATAAGACATATCCACTTTATGATTACCAACGCCTCAATCATATATTTTGATGTTATATACCAAAGAAATGGAAGGGTATTACCTACATCCATTCACTCCCTTGCGGCGCCGTAAACGGCCTTGTTACAAATGTAGTTTAAAAATGGCAGAGCCGATCATGTACGGTTAAAAGTATATACGATATTTTTCGTAACCTATCAGGAACAACCTCAATGTTGGTGAAATCAGGAACGAAATGTAGGCTAACTTTTATGTATTGCACCAGCGATATATCTCAAGTTCAAATCATTTGTTTACTTCTTTGGCCTCTGTAGAAACCGTCATGCTTTATCAAAATATATGATAATGATATATCCCAATAGTTACAATGACATATATAAAATAAGGAATTATAGTTGTGAAATAACCATGCCCTTTACAATGTTGTATGCAGTATACTGCTTTGGGCGTTGATCACCAAATTTTTAGTGTGATATGTAAATCGGTAACAGCTCATTACTGTAAGACAGTATAAACCACGCACATTCGATATTTTCTCTTAAATCGCACAAGACCGATTATACTTGTATCAGGATAACTAAATACGGTAAGATAACGCCGTATTATGTACCTATGATGTATGTTCAACATATTATATTCTCTTGAATACTTTAGTCTTTAACTTTATTGGAAGCACCTTTGTTATATGTTCAATCAACATTGAAATAAAAAATAAATAAAAAAAGTCCAATAACTCCAAACTTTTTTCATTTAAAGAAAAAGTATGACAATATCTGGTCAATATCTGTCCTATTGTTCTTGAGATATCCTGTTCAATAACTTTTTCTCAAAATTACCATATATATGGCCTTGTAACTAGTATTTGGTCTCGGAAATTTAATTCATACACAAAATTTCCAATTTAAATCCATCTACTTATTTTTGGAGGAAAACTATCGAGACGAACTGGCAGACGGGCGGCCGTGAACAGAGTACAACGTATATACCACACCAATACAATATCTAACAATCGATACCGATATGAATAAACAACAACGATAACTTTAGAGAGACAGCAAATCAACAGAACATCTTAAAATGAAACAAAACTAGGACGAGTTTTTAACTCCACACGTTGCATCCTTCAAGATGTCTCTTGTCAAATCTTGAGAACATCAATCTTAATATACATTGAACAACTCTATAAGCCTAGTAGGCGCTGCAACACCATAATGGAAATCAGGTCACTGTGATGATCGTAAAAAATCATAAACATTGATTAAAACATCTTTGGTTTGAAACCTTGGCTGATATTTTCATTGCTTTACAGGACGCATCAAGACATCTTTATTATGAAGATTATTCAATCGAGTAGCAAAGCAATATCAGCTGTACGCCTTAAACAGAGGAGACTATTGTAGTATATGTTACTACTGAGGAAAGGAAATTCCTAGTATAAATTTAGCTTAATATAGATTTTACAGATCACGGAATAGCTGTGCACGTAAAAGCTTGTTTCAATATTTTGGCAAAATATTTCAAAACTGGCATCATTCAAAACTGAACAAAAAGCATGTGAACAATCAGACATTATCTTTGCAATTTATTTTGCTTGCATATGAAAGTAGCAACGTAATGTTTAATAACATTATATCTAATTCTACTGACGAGAGGCCATTGATATCTTCGCTGCCACTTTCAGAGAGAAAAAGTGATATGCTATACAATATTTAGAAGTCAAGCGTTTTAACAGAACTTATTTTAGAAAACGGCGAAAATATTTGGGTAGACAAAGGCCAGATCGTGGAGTGCAAACACTGAAATTCACATAAAAAGATTATTTGACAATACCATATTCATTGAGACAATTGTTTTCAAACATTCTGTAATCAACTTATCCGAGAATAAAACAATGCTCACAGCAAAAACGCTTTACATAAAATATTTACTTATAAATACGAAAAATCATGGTGATTTATCGAAGAAGTATAAGATTTGAATTTTCTTGTCGGAAAATCAATACTAAGTCACTAGTTGTTATAATCACTGAACATTGGGTTCTAGCATCACAATCGAGTTTACTTCATAAACATAATATGTACTTAATATAAAAAGGTTTCATCTCCATATAGGACTAGATAACCTTTCACATGATTTACATGTATTAGTTGGTTAATAATAGGTCATAACAAAACGGATGAATTCAATCCAATCACGTTTAACACTAGGTCATATCCTGAATATAATTTTTTGCTAAAAAGTGTGATTTAGTTTGTTCCTTTCAATTTCGTTTGTAACAGAAATCGATGATTTCACGAGCATTTTGAATAAAGAAAGCGTCATTGTTGGAATATAAAGAACTAGACGGTCGCTTATATCAATAGCGGTTAAATGACTACCGGGCACGGTACCGCTGTCTTACTGGTGTACGAGAGCTCTGTTGTTCAGTTTATGTTCAGGCACGACTTAGAGAAATGAAACAAACTTTGCAATTTGTGGACCTAAAGGGTAAACAATCCCCATGAGACAACCAGCGTAAATTGGCCGGTGATGAAGGCGTTTCCGTGAGGCTCCTGCGGAGAACGAAAACAAATTTGAACGCGCTGGATTAAATGGGATAATCGGAAAAACTCTAATGGACACATATTTGTTTAATGGAGATGTCAAAATAAAGTAAAACTTATATAGGAGGCTATCTTCTCCAAGGACAAGCTAAATCCTGGTTTATACAACTTTGGTAATGTAACGTAAATGAAAGATATAGTTAAAGTGACATTTTTTGAGAGATATTCAATTAGATACAACTAAAAATAGATGAAACGAGATCGTGATTTACTCCTTTCATTCCTAGCATCCCCAGATTTTCCAAATATAGCACGAGGGACTTTGAGGTATAATAACAGTGCTTATTTTTAACTAAGTACTCTACGACGTGGCACTACTAATGGATAGCGAATAACGCATTTGAACATACTTGTTTTTTTCTTACTATATTTGTAATCGGGAAGTCATTATTTCTGCTAATTTGTTAGTATGTTCAGGACTAAAAATATGTCCATTAAGACCCCCGTGAGTATCGGAACTCAGAATATGTCACTTGTCTCCTCAGTATTCGCCTCACAGTGGTATCAGCGCCCCGACGCTACTAACGTGCCAGGTCTGGTAATGCATAACCACTGAAGACCTTGTTTGCATATATATAACATCTATTCAAAGAGGCAATGTTATAATAGTGTCTCAGCTGTTTCACATACATTTTTATTTTTCAGGAAAGGATACATACTTTATTTTCCTCTATGCTTTTTGTTGTATTTGAAATGTATGATTGGGTTGGTGCATTATGAGTGCTCCATATAATAATTTCAATGGTGTCATATGTGGATACCAACGACGTCATACAAAGTAGATAACATATGGTTTACTAAAGTGTTGTTTAAATTTTACTGATTTTCAATTAAACATACTGCAAATAAATGTGCTTCTGTTTAACAGTCTAATTAAATGATGGACTATATCATCAAGGATAACTGTTTTGTTTTGAATACTCACGTTAAATATGTTATTAAGTTTAACATTTGCTTGCAGAGAAAAAAAAGACCAGCATCGCTGCACAGTGTGGATATATCACTTACACAATCGATCATTTATTTAGAGCTGTATATGTTACACCGTTATTACATTACAAACTAATTCTCCTATATAGACAAGATTCTGATTACATCAAAGATCGATCCCTTGTCTGGATGACAGCAAGGGCAAAGGGCATGTGTGTATCACTCACGAGGGACGCGTAGGATATCTGGGTCAAGGCCAAGTTATAATACATATGTTGTGAAATACTTTTGCATTGAATGATGTATACTCGTTAATATCGTTATGGAAACCTTTTATCGCCTTTACATATAATATTGCAGTCTAAAGTAGAAATAGAAATATTTATACAATACTAGCCGCCGTGACCTTGCCTGAACCTACTTAGTAGTGTTAAATAACTGAATATTTAGTCTTACGCTATCCTCAAGCATTCACTTTTCTATCTTTGGATGTCTACGGATTCAAACCTTGTCTGTCTATTGATCCTTGTAATCATACCAAGCACAGATGGCATTGACAATGGGGATTCCAGTATTTGAAAATTTGGAATAAATGATATACAAATGTAGCATAACAAAAGTGTACTATCATGCTCTCCTTTCTATTGTTTTCTTTGTTAACACATGTACAGTAAAATAAAACAACAAGAGCATCCCAAAGTGTGAAACGAATCCATATTTCCAAATAAAATGCGATGAAATTCAATAATACAACGTAACATTACTATTATATTTATATTTTTTGAATTTATATGTTTTGAGTGCAAGGCTTTTCTCAATTGCTAGTACATTTTCCTACTACTGAAACGTTATATGCTTCTCCATGTTTTAATTACGATATTATCAAACCTTTCGCTGGTTTATTCAGCAAGATATACAATGTAACAGAATATATTAACATTCTCGACATATCAGTCCTCACGAAACAATAATAATATTATATTGTTTTCTATAATCATGGCCGCTCTAGAACGTATCATAAGACGACTTATTATGAAATAAACAAATTATCACAATAAAGCTACATGAAATGTAGCTAATACAAATTTTGCTATACATGTTACAAATATGCTCTAGAGTGTACGAAATCATTGTAAAGCAACTGAATACAACAGATTGGTAAACTTTGACTTTTAGACCCTGAAACTTTGGTATTCAAAACAAATCACAGTGCCGATTCGTCCCTGTGCCACTGTGAGAAAAAACATTTGATCTTAATTTGTAGCGTGTATTAAATGCATTTGGTAATGATTTAGTTAGTATAGTTTTAATAAACATGTACGACATGAAGATCGCAGAAAAGAATATATGTTTAGTTTAAACTATCTTTAAATCTGAAGCACTTGAACAAAAGTTTAGGAAATAAAAAACAAACATTTTTTGAGATAACCATAATGATTTGAGCTTCACGAAATCCGTATCCAGACTGTGATTTAAAACAAAGAGATCGAACAGGTTTTGTTGAAATCATATATTAGATTATGGACTGCGCTAGCATGATGTTTATGGCTCATGCGTCTTTAAATGAACATAAAACTGCAAACAGCAGTAATTGAAAATGTAATATGAGGATTGTGAGAAGAATACACCATAAAATTGCCTGGTACCTAATATAATAAAAATATAACGTTTCCTCTTAACACGGATAACAAATGCCATATATTTTACCCATGAGTTTTCAAGCTCTTTTCTGATTTTCACCAAACTTGTATCAGTTATTGGACCTGCTGTCCTTCTCCTCAGGTGATTGATCTTTCTTGCATCACCTTATGCATTGTAGATCAGGTAATCTCAATCTGTAAGTACTACCAATACCAGTCTTTAAATATCGGTCTACCTAATTTCCTACCTAACAATTTTGTACCGTTATTAGAAAACCTTATTTAATAAAGATTTTCCCCTTCATGTCTTCGTATTGATCAGGTGGCTATATTTAGTTAATGATCTCTAAGTCAGACATAATAGCAACAGTCAATACATAACGCATCAAAGCAAAAACTATCAACGTTCCTTTAAGGAAAAATGGGAGGGAGAATCATGTAGTCTGGCAGCGGGAAGTAATCTAATGGCATACATCCAGTAATCCAATCGAATTCAAGTTAATGTGTAGGTCTCTACCGATTTCAGACAGGATGAAAGAGTCATTGTAGACAGCTATTTAAAACACCTAGTTGAAAATAATGTAGTGATAGCGTATTTCCACAGAGTATATAGACTCTTTTCAGATTGGAAACCCTGGTTGAATACTGTACCGGTTAAGACGACGCATCTGTCATGGTACATAAGACATGAAACAGAAACCAACAAATACTTATCCTCGTATGTTTATCATGCAGGTTTTAAAATGAATATCGGTCAAAAACCTCACACAATTTACCATCTGTACAATATGATATATCCATTTAAATATGAGGCAATACTATTAATAGAGTAGCAGTACGTGTAAAGTATACTGATACTATTCCATAGCTATATCATTAGAGAGACAGTAACAATATGTGATAAATATACTGATACTATCATATAGCTATAACATTGGGAAGAGTAACACTATGTGATAAACTACACTGCCTTGGTTTACAAGCTTGGAGATTGTCTTTAATTCTGTTAAGTCTGAAATTACAGTAGTCATAAGGGAGTAAAGCTGAGCCATTTCTATAAGGATTCAAATAATTTAAATATCCATCAATATGCCTTTAATGATACATAGCCTTCACTGTCGTTCCCCTGGCGTGCTTAAAACCCATTTTGACTACGGAAATGGGCAGAGATGGTTTTCGATTTCTAGATAGTAATTACACACTTGCAATCCGTCTTCTAGCATACAAAAGGATTAAATTAGACAAATGGAATTTATATATTTCCTAGAAGCAGGTGTCATATATAGCACTTGCATTGATGCCGCCTGTCACAAAGATTTTGACAAATTGTATTGCCTTTTGTAAATGTTGCATTAATACCAATGCAAAGTAATATGAATTTACCAATAAATGGCAAAACAAATTACAGTGGACATACCTGTATATGTATGTAAAAGTTTGATTTCCCATGCATTGACCATACAGGATCTAAACATGATACTTTTTTTTATTTTGTGCCTACTGACATAGTGTTCATACGTGTTGATGCTGTAACATAAAGTGTTTCTTTATTTAAACATCATTAAAGGAGGCACGGTAGTCTAGTGGTAGGACGCCGGGCTCCTGACCGAAGGGTTGCGGGTTCGAGTCACGGCACGGTATTGTGTTGTATCTTTGAGCAAAACACTTTACTCCGCTTGTTCCAGTCTACTCAGCTGTAAAGTGAGTACGTGGTTGGGCAGTGCTAGAATTGTTGAATGCTAGCTGTGAGCGCCCAAATGGCAGCATAGGCTGCATGCTCCCCAGGGAATTGAGAAAGATGTTGGCTGGTTGCAAAAGCCCTATAATTACCACAGATAATAATGTGTGAACCGCTTTGAGACGACCTACACAACTAGGTTGTGATAAAGCGGTATGCAAGAACCCTGAATTGTTATTATTATTACTTCTTGGACCTTTTAAGTTACAATACTAACATGATGTGGTCCATTTTAGTAAAATGACTACAATGACTAAACAGTATACTTACATGTATGTATAAGTCAATGATACACCTAGTTGCAACAGTGTGCTTGTATCAACTGATCTGATTGAAAGTTCGCCACTTTCACCACCAGTTTGTAATATTATTGTCCGCTAATGTTCATAAAATATAAGAACGTGTACATTGCACTCTGCTTATTTTGAAATACCTGAATTTATTGCTAAGGTTTAATGCATACATGCACCATTGCATCACAACAATACTTAGAATACACTGTCAGTTTCGTGTCGAATTGATCATTTTTAAGAATTATCTGCGTTCATGTTAACCGGTTTCTTTTGTGTTAAGAACTTTATTATTTTTAAATAAATCCAGATAAATATAAACAAAATCAGACGTCTATTTAAGGCTTATCCACTGCAATTTGTATTCCAAAGTTTATTACCAGGAACGATGAATGATATAGCTCTGTTTCTTTTTTTTAACATATTTTATCTGTTTTGTTACAATTATTGCACTATTAGTTCTTGTATCTGTTTCCATACGTGGCACGCCAAAGGCAATCTTCAATTACGGTTGTGTTTATTTCATTTATATTTTCTGATATTTGTCGTCAATGTTCGTCAAAATGAAGAACTAACAGAACTTAATTATTATGGCATTTATTACTGAATCCCCAAAACTAAACCCGATTTCGTAAATGATGCAAATGGAAGTCACAGAAGAGTCCCCAGTGCCATAACACAATTATTAACAAGTTTGAGCGAAATCGAGAAATATCTTAATTTAAAAAAATCAGAGACAACATCGGCCAGGTTTAAAGTCCGATTGGCAAATGCGCTGCTAAATTTACTACTGTGCATGCCCATCAATACTCCTGTCGATTGTCTTTTGAACCCAACTAGTAGTGTCCAAGATATTGATCGAACAAAATGGCGGCGGAAGCGGAAGTGGTGGGGAATACAAATGTTAATAAGAAGAAATGAAATAAAAACAATAAACTCCCCAAATTTTGTTCCGGGGGCTTTATAAACAAACTTATCGTACTTCTCTTTAAGAATATTCGATTAATCGTTAAGTGAACCACGCGGACGAAACAATAACGAAAGCCTATAGGGCGACTAATGTGATAAGACAGAAACGGTATTTTTATTGTCATGTATCTTCCTTGCCGTTTTCCAGATTCATTTCTGCTTTGGTATCTTATTATATTTAGCACTGTATCATACGGCAAGCGTCGATAGGCACGCGTGTTTGTGCAGAAGGATTGTGAAATGTCATTAATTCATTCTCTAAGGCAATAATCCCTGGCAAGGAATACGGACACAATAACATTTACGTCTGATCAACAGATCTCAATGGGTCGTAGTCTGCAGCTTGTTGACTCGCGTAAAATGCCTTTAATATTTCCTATATTGTTGATATATTCATTGTATTAAATGACAATTGAGCTCGCGCTCACGCAAAATTCCTGAATTTGCAATTATTACACCAAGCTTTTAAGTGATAAGTAAAATCAACGCATATACAAAATGTAAAATGTGAACAGATAACAGGAGCAAAGCTGAAGCAGATATCATCCACATCATCCATATACGTGGAACCCCAAAAAGACAGAAAAGTTTCTTAATTTGCTAAAAAATAAATTGTACTTATTATTCATTTTGTTTTGTAATTTTATGTTTTGTAATTATTTTTTTACCCCCTCCCCCCAAATCGCCCAAAGATAAAAGTCATCCGTGATTTAACAGAAACGCATTTTATGATTACATGTAGTTTGTTAATTTCTTATAACGTATCACTGTAGGTTTTTTGTACTATGTACTATGTACATGTACCAAGACAATATATTGGATTGTTCACTATATTGAGATTGATGTTAAATGACCATTATCACCAATACTATCATCAGGCTTCATACATTCTCTAGAGAACTGTGCTGTTACAGTACCTGTTTCATAGATATAACTCCAGGAAGCCATCAGACAATGACATCAGAATTCCAGGAGTACCAAACTACATATGTTGCAGTGTTACCAGAGCAGAACGTGTAACATGTATTGCATTTTGTACATTAAACGAAAACAATAGGAAAGAAAATATGCATAAAAATATCCCAGATGATTGTTTTTAAAAATATGATATCTATAACTGATTGCAACATATTCTTTGTAAAAAGATTGTTCGTTGCAAGAATACCACAGACTTTTCTTTGGAATATATATTTATGGTATATATAGATCTTATTGCATAGTCTTGTATTTACTGTAATATTTTACTAGATTAAATATTTTTACTTTCCGATATTGATCACATAAATACATGTAGTTGCTAGGTAGTTGACATACACTGCTAATTTTTAATCATGTTTTGTTCTGAATCATGACAAGCCAACGGCGAACTAACTGTGATGTATTGTGTAGTTAAAATAAGATGACGTAGACCGGAGGTCGTATACCCATTTTTACACAGTTAATTATGGTCCTTTTAATCAGCGTGGGCTCGCCTGTCCTGAACCACAATGCCATTGGGCGTAACACTGTCTATCGCGCAGTTCCCGACAACAGCATTAATGCCTTTTGGACAATGACGTAGGAACCTCTTAGGAATGGATCTTCAATTTCACATCATATAGCGTAGGATATAGATTGAGAGAATAATCTTATTTATAAGCGTTGCCAGAAAATCAAAATTATCAACGAAAAAATGTTCGTGTTTGGAAATTAAATGTTGGTGTGCGTCATTATTTACCGCAGAGAAAAGCTGATAGCTAAGGCCACATATTCGGATAATAAATATTAATCAAAGAAATATAATTAGAAAAAGAATAAAAACGCCAAGTTTACCGCGTAGATTGTTTTTTTTATCAATTAAAAAACATTTTTTTAAATTTAAATAATTCATTCTGTTGGCATATGCGCAGCAGGTCTTGTAGTAATAAACCGGAGCACCCGGAGAAAACCCACGTAACCAAATTCCTTTTTATGTCCGATCGGGGAATCTGACCATGTGCGTCTTTGTGTAAGGCGAATGGGCTATCACATGCCCGCCAACAAAGCTTAAAACGTATATCTCATTTTCTAATACAATTTATATAACAAAAACATTATATGATATACACTGAAACACGGAGAGGTTTACGTCGTTTCTGTAACATTTGTGTCTCGGAATAGTTGTTGAAAGCGTTAATTCTACTTCGAATTTTCTGTTGTTTAATATAAAGTTTAACGTTGTATGTTGAGTTGTGCATAATAAATATGACATTTTAAACACACCAGTTGTCACTGGTATTTAAGATTGAGGTCTTTAAAAATAACTACAAACACTTGCAATACATGTACGATGGGTGATGTCGTAGACGGTACCAAAGTAACAGAGTCACACATTGGTTATCATTACTGCTGAACGCTTATGTTGTAACATGTTTTCCCCGTAAATAAGGCATGATTACAGATCGCATATGTCCAGAAATGTTTGAGGTGCTTCATTCACGTGGTAGTCTGCGATAAGCAATCGGCCGTCTGCTCAGTGAAGCAAAAAATGGTAAGATTTTCAGATGTCAACTTGGGTGATTTAGAAAAAGGCATAACATATTCACGGATAAGGATTATCAAAGCACGCAGCGCACCATCAAACGAACATGAACAAAGCAGTTGTGATTGATACCCTCGGGGTGACCCTACGCACTGTCACACTCAAATGAATGTAGTATTTATATAGTGTGTTCCATGTTCAAATCAAAATGACAACTTATACAGACTTACATATTGAATTCAGCTTCTTTACGAACGTCAGTAAAGTAATGTCATTTTGAAGAAAAAGACACCAAAAAATCATTTTATCCGAGGTTTTTTGTTAATGTATTTGCGGAAGAAAGCAACATGTGTAGCTATATATGGTTTAAACCGATACTTTATACCGGGACATATTTGTCGCAGTTTAACCTTCGCCTTCCGCCTTTACAATGAGGGACAAGTTAGTTATCATGACAGCAAACAGCAAAACTTATATCACAAATTGCTACATTTAGTAAGTACAATAGTACATGTAAAAGGCGAACTTATCAGTAGGCGAATACGGATTTTCAAAGTCAAGGGCGAAAGACTATGGTATTCCGTCTTTGCGTATTGCAGAGTTATCTTCTCTTGTGAGCAGGTATT
>JAUMHH010151295.1:0-19323 GCA_032359455.1 Chlamys rubida | reverse complement strand
CCCTAAAGTTTCATAATGAACTATTCCAACCTTTGAATTGGAAGAGTTCAAATGTGTCTTCAGGGGTGAATGAGTTACCCTTCTGTGTGAAACTGCTTATTCAAAACCCATCAAACAAACAGAACCAGCAAAAAAAAAAATAACAAAACATTTAGATTTTGGGCCAGCATGTTAAATACCTCTTACCTGTACTAATTTTCCTGGGTCATGCATAATGCTAAATTCATTTATCCATTAAGACATTTTTGCATGCAATCTAATCATGTGTAGGATGACCGTATAAAACATTCTTTTCACACACAAAATCTGCTTAGTCAGAATTACGTTAAAATCCACTCAAACAGATTTTGTCGTAAAACAAAATATATCAAATACCCATTGAAATATTCAATATAATCTTTTGATTGGTAAAATTAATTTGCTGAATCCATCACAAAAAGAAAAGACGTATTTAGAATATCAAAGTTAATCATGCAGTCACGAACAAAACTCAACACTATTTAAAGGGCTTTGTACATCAGTAATCAAATAGTATGGATATTTCTTCCCGGTCTTTCGATTGAATATTTTCCGATATCTGATAATATACGGTACCAGCCTTGGCAGGCTGTGAGGTCTAACGGTACAACGTTTGAAACAATCTACTGCGATAGACAAATATTTGGATTGATCCAAAAAGTCTATATATGCAGGCTTCACTGATGACAAAACAACACAAATTTTTTGGGGGGAGTTGGGTTTTTTTCTTATTTATTATGTATTTAAGTCATTGTACTGTGATCAAGAAATTATTCTAAAGCTCAAAGAAGTATATTTTACAGAAACAAAATAATTGTAAAATATATAAAAGAAGCTTATCTGAACTATTAAAACTTTCAGGTTTAGTAGATATCAAGGTTTGGACCTAAACCGCGACTGATTTACGAATTACTCCAATGTGATTTGTATTGAGATAAGTACAGTATATCATGCATAATATGGCAAAATTATCAGGTTTTTATATATTATATAAATACAGTGGTTTACAATCATTAGCAAACATTCATGACTAAACATGCATGAAAGGTTTAGATAACAGACAGTCTGATAATCATCAGAGAAAAGCTAATATTAGACACCACGAAAAAAGTTGATGAACAGAATTTCAGAAGGGAAAGGATAACCATGGGAATGGTGGGGGCGGAGAAATGGTTTATTTGATCAACAACGAAAAAGGTCATTTCATAAAACTATATTGATATGAAGTTGTAATAATTAAACTAATTATGCGTTATTTCATATCATTACATGATGTCATTAACAAAATTGACCTGTCAATCAGCTACTTGTCCTTTTGTAAGCATGTTTAACCCTTTCAACACTGTAGACCATAATGGACTCATCCATATCAATGAATGGTAGAGTCTACTAAAGTTACATAAGGGTGAAAGGGTTAAGAGTGTGAGTGGGTGTGGGTGTGTGTGGGTGTGTGTGTGAGGGGGATGTGTGTGTGAGTGGGTGTGTGTGTGAGGGGGATGTAAATTACGCTGTAGTTTCATTTGAGCATTCAATATTTGAATGTAGATTTATATAAACACATACTTACTAAATCATTCTTTTCCTACAGTAATTAACTGAATATTATAGTAAAGCTACTAATTCTCAATAAATTATGATTATACCGTACATATTTTGTTATGTAAGTGAATATATGTTATACACTAAAAGGGGAAAACTCGCTAAATTACATATAGTCTTAAATTAAATGCACATTGTTCAATTTTCTTTAACTGTTAACAAAATTTGGAGAAACGAACCTTCAAAAACCTGCATATATCAAAGGTATTCCTGCCATGATTTCAAAACAATGGAGTGTAATTTAATACAATGTTTAAACCATAAAATGCAAATTTTTATGAAAAGTTGTCAAAAGTCTGTTCCATTTAAGATACTTGTTGACACTGTCTCATAAAAGAATGTCGCCTACGTATAAACGTTCTTTATTGTAAAACCATTGCTCGAGTAAAACTTTCACTTGTATATATACCCCGGGTACCAGCAGATTGGAACACACACACAAAAACAGATCATAATCCCAAATCTGTGTAACGCTTTAAAATTTCACTCGACTATACAAACATGTTGATGAGTAAGTTCCTTGTCTGCCATTCCTAATGTCATTACTTAAACAAACAGGTCCAATGTCACACAGGGTACTTAGCTGGAAAAGCATGTCCAAGTCATCCGACTCCTCGGAATGTTGATAGTACTTTCACTGCGTTCTTTGTTGGAGACAATAGCCAGCGCCCTTGTAATCATAAAGGTTGTGTGTTTTTACGAGTAATTCACCCACACAACAGCCTTATTTACAAGTTTGCACGCTTAAATTGTCCTTTAGAAATAATTATCATGTTGGTTTTGTGTTTTTTTATCAGAGCTATCTCATAATTAAGTCATTACTGTTATCTTGACTAAAAATCTTGTATACTTATCTAAAAAGGCAAGAAAACTATTTCTGAACAATTGAAAGTTTGGCCAAAAACTGGTGCATTTGGCACTTTGTGATCAACACCAAGGAAAAAAATAAATCTAAAAATGTTTAGGAAAAAATTATCAAGATTAAAACACAAATGTTGATCCATTTCACCATTTGGGAGTTTCCGCAATTTGTGTCAAAAACTGCTTTCTTTTTCAAATAACATATGTTGTAATTTTAGACAATGACAAATAAACAAAGGAACAAGATATCCAAACCAGTGCCTCACTTCAATAATCAAATTAGACATTGTGACCCAACCAACAGGTAACCTAATTAGGTCAAATATAATCAGAACACAGGTAAGTCATAGAAACAACAAGAGCCATCAAACAACATTCAGATTTCACCTGTCCACCTAATTAGCTGTAGAAATCACAACACCTGTTCTTTACCTGGATTCCAGTCAGGTGTGAATAGATAATATTTTTCTTCCTGACTCCACATTGATTGAATGATAATGACTGACCGATCACACCGCAGACATGTTTGTTTAACAAATATACATGAAAAAGAAACATGAAATAATTCTTGTTATTAAAGCATATTAAAGTCACATTTTAACACAAAGCTGGAAATTCTGCCGTCTCTGTCAGACAAAACCAAGCACATTCCGACAACATTCTTGATTAACTTATTAAGGACAGGAAATTCTTAATGTGCTATAGACAGAATTCTATATATACCCAAAGTAAAAAAAAATTGAACTTCCTCCCTTAACTAATTCCTCATTGATAACAAAATGAAAATAAATCTTACTAATAAATAATAATACAGATATAAATTAATGTTATTTTAATAAATATTTTACCAATTTATAATTTGTGGATTTGTAGTACATAAAATATCTAACAAAACATTCAATGTGAAAAATAAAATGTTGAGTGGCAAAATTTTAGAACGTCTGAATACATGTATACGTACTTAAAATGACCCCTATGTACCGGTAACTTAAGTCAACTACAATAGTTAAAGATGTTCGTTGCAGTATAATGCATTAATTGAATTTGATCAATAGCAAGAATTCTGCTGATTTAAAAAGAAAACGCAAGTAGACAAAATTCCAAGAGGCACTGTCTATCCTTAATCGGAGACTTTGCAAGTATGATAAATTGAGTCAAATATTCTTTTATATTTTCCAGCATATCAGTCAATAGGTTAAACTGATTTCATGCAAATATGTAATTTTTCTTATTGACACCTTACCCTATAGGGACCTTTTGTAAATCCCTAGGGGCCCAATAAGCTACATGATGGCCTGTACACAGTGGACAAAGCACCTACTCAACATTTAGTTATCAAGAACATTTTTCTTTCATGATCTCAGTTCATTATCAATCTTTCCAGCATTCAGCCATGATGACAGCTAAAAAAGATGACAATCTTCATTCAAACAAAACACATATCATTGTTTATCTTAAAGGCATTCTAGACCCTATAGATGTGCATCGTACCCCTGATATACATGACTTTAACAATAGTTAAAGGTAGATATACACAAGGTATGTAATATATCACAGTGTGTCATCATTATACTATGTCTTGATCGCTGAATGACCTTAACAGAAAAATAATGCTTTTCCCATCAACTGATAACATCACCATGCATATTACCAAAAAAATCATAATTGATAAAAAAATATAACTTACATAAATCTGGTATCAATCAGAAATGTAATTGATGGTATAATAAACAGCGATTCAAATTTCAGCAAATGCAGAATGTCAAGAATTGGACTTAATTTGGTTTGGTGGCTTCCCTTAACTGCTTTTTTCAATAATCTTGGAATACACATTTTATTATTCACTGTGATATGGATTAAGTCAATCTATTAAACATTCGAAACTAATTACCAAGTTTAAGGGGAAAAGAAAGGGCCAGAAAAAATTGTGCGAACATGGAAATAAGTTCAATTCACAAAGTCTTGTTAGCTTAATTTTAAATCAAACTAAATTTCAAAATTTCAAAAAAACAATTGAAGATTTACACTTGTATATATGTTAAATTATATCATACTTGATGTGAACCTATTATTTCCAAAGTTAAATGAATTAATAGAATGACGAATGTTAAGAAATCAAAATCAAAATTATTAATAAGTTTGATCAAGTTGACTGATTAGAAGTAGGTTTTAAAATCTATAACAATGTATCTGAGGACAGGGAACCAGATAAAAGATGACAATGGTTACATTGTGTCCATGACAGATTTAGCCAGGATAAGCATAAGTACATAGAGAATATCATAAAGATAAACTCAACAGGCTTGTCTGGCAGTGCCAGGCTGACACATATAAACCTGGACCTATATTTATTTACACAATACTTGTATAGTACACATCAGTCTTGTCAGTCATTCATAAACTAAACCTAAAATAGGTCCATCTACAATCATGACAAAACAAAAAATTCTAACAAACAAATATTTCAGTCCCTGGTAGTACTTGTACCATGCCTTCAATACTTTGGTCTCATATAATACTGACAAAAACATAAAAATTCTCAACTGATTATCAGTTAATTGCATAATATATGAAGTGTAAGACCTTTTAAACCTCATAATTAGTACTGTACTTTAGAACAGTTCTTACCAGAGTCAACTTAACAGGAGACATTAATGCATGTTCAGAACATTTTATGGGACAATTTGTATCTGCATTTCATTTAAAAAATTCATAAATATAAAATTTCACAGAATGAAAAAAACCCTTGACCATAATTATATAATCTTTAAAAAAAATTACACCCTCATAACTTTTCTGCTTGTTCGTTTTCTGTATATGTCAGCCCCAGTTATCTCCCCTCATCCAACACAGGTAAACTGCCAACCAATGTTTTGATAGGAGAGTCAGGCCCGTGGCCACTTGCCTTTGGGTATCTGTCGATGCTGATTCTCAATTATAATAACAAACCCACAAACAACATGCTGTTGGAAATTAATGAGCCAAACAAAATTGTTTCTCCTCAAAATTCAGGCAGCATCAGCAGTCAAGTTTTCACTCATATTCAACATGTCAAAACCTGGTTCAGTAGCCCCGCCCACATCTTCTATTTAAAGATACCACATCATGGAATTTACGTCAAAAACCCTTCGCATAGTGCTGAATCAACTTATACTTGTGCTTTCTATAATAATCGGCAACTACACTACAGAATAACAAAGATCTCATCAAGGACAGATATAGGCAATAAGATACCAACCTCCGATTTTGCTGTCACTACTGGTAAGATTTCTGGAGTTTCTTGTTTAAAATGCCATAGTTTCCACGCTAATACACCAGTAATAGTTGCCCCAATAGCTGCCGAGGGCGTTAAGGCCTTTTTTATGTAAACTTGTCTTGTAAATTGTCTCGTATTTGTTCTTGAATGCCTGCAACATAGTAGAACCTGTCTTCGAAACACGGACGTCGCCATGTTTATTGTAATGCACAATACGCATGCGCAGCTATCCGGTATACTCGAGTAGATATCGCCTAGCCCTCACATTACACACTCGAGAGTTCGGTTCGGTAGGATATATTACTATCGTTTAACTGTGAGAACTTCTGTTTGCTATGGATTGGAATTTATTAACAATAACGTGGAATAATCAAGACTTCAAACCATCTAAGGTATGAACTTTGTTGCTTATAAAGAAAATATTGTCAAGATTATTTATTGAGGATGTGTTGGTTACCCTAAGAAGGACTTTTCACGATAAGTGATAGCGTAGGCTAGGTATAATAGGCGAGCTATATATTTTCTAACCTAGTTAGACGGTATTATCAGAGTTGTAGATAAAATACTTGATTAGATTATTGAATAGATTTGTACTGAAGCAACATATATAGGTATATGTATACACAATGTCGGCAGGTGTGTTCAATTTTCAATAGGCGGTACTATTTAATGCATTGATAAAAAAAAACACGAGAGTTGAAATGCCTATATTTCAACTGCAACGAAAGGAAAACTTAACATTTTTGCTGAATAGACAAAACTTAACATCGATTAATTATCAATTTATTTATTTAGTTCTTAGTGGTGCAATTGAATAAGTAAGGCGATAACTGTTCTTGAAATTTTTAGTTTCATTTTTGTTTCGCTCGCTGGATTTCTCATATAGATCTATCTGTCAAATAATGTATGTTGTCTGGTGGAAAGGGCTAGAGGATATGCGGACCGGCCTTAATTTTCTCGCACGTGTCAAATAACGAGACAGTTGTCTGTATTAATTATCTATAATACAATATTGTATTCAACATAGATACAAAGAATGACACGAAAGAAGAAATCAGTTAGACATTCTCATTTCTTTAGCTGTATTGTGCATCATGCATGTTGAATTGTGTGCCGGTGTCGGCACCGTCATATAGGCGATATACACGCCTGTATATTGTGTATATACATTGTATATTCCAGGTACCGTTATATGTATATACAGGTGTATTCTACAGGTATTCTACAGGTAGTCAGTTTCACCTTTCACTCCCTTTACCTACCTGTACAAAATTGACTTTACAATCAGAATATTTGTATTGGTAGGAAATTTTACCTGAAGATTTCAATCGTTTCGCTGAATAAGCTACGTGTGGCTCGTCTTCCGACATTGTAGACACTCTTTTAACTTTGATGAATGGTCGTTTGTTGCTTTTGGTATCGATCAGAAAAGTTGTATAGATATGTAACGAATATATATATGTATCGTAAAGAACGCTATGACATTTATATCTCTTTTTTTATTGCATAATACATAACTCCAACGGGGCGCCCATTAACTAGTTTATTATCTATATATCATTGCATAACGTAGCATTTCCCTAATGTACAACGCTCACTCATAAGAATTATTTGTATTAAGTCATTCTAGACCTACCAAATGTTTTGTTATGCCTGTTTTAAATTGTAAGCTCATTTCAAATATTTCTCTGTCTGTATTCATTTCACCATAGATTTAAAGCTTGATTAGGTTTTGCCAATGAAATTGATATATGCTAATTGATAATCATTAATTGATTTCGAGCACACGTGGCTTACTGTCAGTTAGTGCGTTAATTTGGGAGTTTGATTGACAGCTAGACTTACAGGTATGCAATATTATGATAAAATCTTTCAGTGTTTTCAAACTTTTAGTCAAATATTTAAAGCTTTTATTTTTAAAAAACTAGACATGTTAAATGTTTACCTATAAGTCGTCGTCACAGTTTAAAACATTCATGAAGCGATATTTTGCCAAGAAAATATCACGACCAGCCCGTAGCTCGAAGCATGTTTTTTAAAGGTTTTTATTTCGCCGTTACTGGTAACTTACAAGCCTGCTCCCTATACATAGCTATGTGTGCCAGCCCCGAAAGGCAGAGGATCTTCACAAAGATAAAGATGACAAATACCGCTAGGTGTGCTATTCGAGTAACAATGGAGACCCCGTCTGAACTTGTTTGTGTGTTTTAAATACACCGAAAACAGGAAAATAACATTATAACGGCCACGAGTTGGGACGAGTTTGAAATTTACATCGCTAGGTGTGTAATGTTAAAAGCAGTGTCAGTTTCATCATCAACTTGCAGCGACCGGTTGGCACGCATGACTTGGCGAAGTACAAATCGAGTAATTTTTATGGATAAACGCTGGGGTTACGTGTATTTAACAGCTGTTGTGTGTTTCGTAAGGGTTTTACTTTGTTTTGGGTTGGTATACCTGCATGAACGTAGATGTTTTGATACATGTAGTTGTAAGATTGTATCGAAATCTTTTGTTATACACATTTCCATACGTGGATTGGAATTTCCCTATTAACACCCAGAACAGGTGTGCATTATTTATGATACATATTTTTTTTCTTTTAAACATTTTAATGCCGACAGATTGCGGTAATAATCATTAGCATATAATTAATATGAAAAACAACCCATGTGCTACCTATATATGTATTTATGAGTGATATAAGTACAGTTTTGCTGCAGCAAGGATCGTATGTAATTTTTGTGTAATTTGTCGGTGTTATGTGCTACAGGTAGTTTAATGGTCTATACAGGTATTGTGCAACCCACATTTTTGTAATGTTAATTGTTTTTTCCTCTGTTACAGGTACAGGCAGTGCTATGGCGGCATGACGTTATGGATTTTACACTACGACGTGGGTCGAGTCAGCCACTGAACCAGGCAATGGAACCGCCACTGTGCTTCTGTTTATAACGGAATACCATGTGACCAACGAATTATAATTCAATGGGATTTACATAGATTTATATATATATATACATACAACAAAAGTGGTGAAATATTTGTGATTTGTTTTATTAAATTGTGGAGAAATCCAATATAGCGGTAGACATCAACAAGATATTACATAATTAATTCGTCAGAGAGGATTTTTCGTGAATTTCAAATGATCTTCTTTAAGTGGATGTGCATGTATTACTTTATTTGCAACACGTGTTCCGCCGCCACTCAGTTAGATGCACGTGTGTGTGCAAGGCGCTATCACCTGGTGTGTATTGAGCAATGACCACGTATGTCACACCGTCTATCCCCGGAGTAGACCACTTCACGACTTTGGCTCTAATTCTCTTGTGTCTACTTACCCACTTGCCCATCGGAATCAGCATGTCCTATTCGAACTACGGACACCCGGACGCCGGTGAAGCCCTGAAGAATGAGCGTTTTGACTGGGAACCTGCACTTTACAAGGGATCCGTTTTCATCGCAATTAACGATGTTATGCTTTTGCAAATAACAGCCGACGGGGCCATCAATGGGACTAAGTGTCGATCTTCTAGATATGGTAAGTACTCAGATTTGTCTAACTTTAAAAAGAACTGTAGTGATGTTTTCAACAAGAGAACACAATTATTTTCCAAGTATGGCGTTTTCTTTTATTAACCATTCTTTTATTAACCATTCTTTTATTAACACATTCTCGTCTTGATCAGCTTCACCCTCAGCAAAATTAAGTTTGAATTATTTGTATAGGTACCCCGACCCCTTCATTTTCTAAGTGCAGTCTTTGGCACGAACTTCCTTGTGCATTTTTTCCACGTACTGCTCTCAAAAGTTTCCAAATATCATCTTTTCTTCCAGGAATGTCTGAAAGTTTCCTGTTTCACAAAGTTATAAATGTTTTGGGAGTTAGGAAAGTAGAATCGGTAAATCTAGAACGAATTGTACTAAACAGTTAAACGGTCAACATTGCTTAATAGGTATTCTTAATAAGTAAATGTATTCCTTTGTAAGGGGAATATGTTTTATATTGATATAATTTTCTCTCTAAATAGTGCTATTTATAAGACCGACAACAGTCCCTGTGCAGCTATTCGTGACGATATTATTGTACCATCTTGAACAAATCAATATGAATGTGTATTACACGTGTGTCGACCATTTTACAACGCAAACGTCTGAGTAAAGTGAATCCCCAGTTTCCCAGTCAGTTAATATGATCATATCTGTATTTATTTAACGTGTTTTGGAAACACAACTCTCTTTCTCCAATGCATGTAAAACGCAAAAAGTATCTGTTTTGAATATGAAATACAAGATTTGAAACGAACACCATCCAGCACCACGCTACTTTCGTTCTTCATAACTTGAAGTTAGGGAGAGTCCCTTAGCGACGTTGTTGGTCTTCAGCTGCTGTTGGCCAGCCTCCCCTCCCATCTCTCTGCTGCTGCTGCTCCTCCTCCTCCCAATCACCCCCTCCCCAGATAGAATATCCTTTGAAGTGTGCCCCTTGAGTTTCGGCCCAAGGCCATCTTGCACCAAATGTTTCTCATGGTTTTTGTAAATGTTCGGTGAATGGGTGCAAATGTCTATATATCTCCATAATTTTCTTTTAAAAAAAAATGTGCTCTGAACTTGACAGTTGATTTACGGAACAAAACTAATGTGCTAACGTTAGCACCTGGTGGCGTTCATTTAGCAACAAACAACAGATTTCCATCCTTTATTTCACGCGAACATCGTGGGTTTTTTTAAGATATAAAGTAAGACAACGTTCCAAGTTTTTTCCACATCGTTACGCGGAAGGCGTTTTTTCCAGCGATGATTTGCGAACGTGAGCTAAACTCCGTTAAAGGGACGGCCGAGTATCAGGAAAGCCCTAACAGCTTCGCTCACACACGTGAACACACTAAGTGGCGGCCAGAGTTCAGGTCAGAGCGCTTCGCTAATATCGAACCGGGCAGAGTTTGTTAATTGATTTGTTAATTAAAAGTAAGCGATCCCAGTAGCGTACCTTGCCATAGGTCCAGCAGGCACTCAATGCAACATGGTACACCAGTTTCCACGTGTGATATGATATATATATATAATTGTGGGGTTACATAGCGGCAGATTTGGTCTTGAATATGATGAGAAACACGATAATTGTGTTATTTTGAAGCCGGTATTGACACATCAACGAGATTGTCCCATATAATATTTTCTACGTTAATCAACATAACATCAGAAACCGAAAGGGGTTACATATAAAGTTTAGCATTGGCACACACATTTATGAAATAAATAGTAAGCACTCGATATATAATTATATGCTGACAGTTTTTTTATGGAAAATCAAAATCAAAACTTAAATTTCTTAATACTGTGGTACGTTTATAATTGTATGTAGTGAGTGTACTTTGTGCTGGATTTATCGGCTTTAGCACACAGTTACGTGTGTTGTGAACAGCGATAACTGTATGAACGAACAGGCCATAAATAAGACTGATAGCAACCAGTAGTAAACCTACTTACCTATAAAGGATAGTTATATATATATATGCCCGTTCTGGCTTCCTTCCTTCATTCCTTCTTTCCTCTTGCCCTCCATATTCATTTCTTTCCGCCCTCCCTCATCACATTCTCATTCTTTCCTTTCTCCTTTATTTTCTCACTCTCTGCCTCATTCCTTTATTCCTTATCAACGATCCTGGGTTTCCACTCCTTCCTTCCTTCCTGACTGACTGACCAACCAACCATTCCCCCTCTCTCTCACCCTCTTCCCACTTACAAACTCATCCCATCTCATTGCTTTTTTCTTTCCTTGCCCCAGTCATCCCTCTGTCCCGTCCTTCCTTCATATGCCATACGTGGCCGTGTAAGGTGACGAACACGGACTTCAATCCAAATGGAACGAGCGGAGGTTTAATTTGATTGAGGGTTTAATATAAGCGTTGTATAGGCTGACTTACATATAATTATCACAGCCCATGGGTTCGACTTGGTTCAAATGTGTTTCACCTTTTTGACTCGTATACACGACTTTAAACTTACTTTGTAGGATTGAAGGAAGAATTTTCTCCGCTAGCGATACATTCCAATAAATGTACAATAAAACTGAGTCATATACCTACTGTACAGTTTTACCAAATCCAATAGATTTGTGCTGAAAATGTCGGCGATGTCTGAATATTGTTGAAGTTAATTTGTCCATCGTTCATTTTATTGTGTACAATTTAGTTATATACACATATATTTGTAATACTGTCACCCTTTCTCGTATTTTAATATAATTTCTTGTTTTTGTAATTTTTAGCAATGCTGAAGACAACAGCACACCATATCAAAGAGTTAAAGAATAAGAAAGTGATCGTCGTACAGGGCACAGAGACAAAGCGATATCTTTGTATGAATGGGTCTGGGCAACTGTATGCGTCAGAACCGGTAAGTAATGACGTCACACGTCTACACGACAGTGTTATCGAAATACAAGTAATGGAACTTCAATATAAAATAAGACGAGATTGTTTGCATTTCTAAAATATGTATAATGTTCATGTTCTGTAGATAGTTTGAACAATTTGATTAAGAAAGTTTAAAAAAAAAACCATTCAGGCATTTAAGTGTTTATTGCGGGTTTCACGATGTGCTATGCCTCTACGCCTTACTATATTTGAACTTGAAAATACAGGTTCCGAGATCATGAAACGATCTTAAGTTTTTAAATTAACCAATATTACAGACAACGTCATAAAAAGTGACGTCATACGTGATTGGCTAGGCAAAAACTGAACTCTAAGACTGTTTCATGATTCCGGGGTCTTTGGTGTCTTAACTATAGATGTTATAATTTATTTTTTTTAACTTTGTAGGGAACCATGGATGAAATGGAATGCAGCTTCAGCTTCAATGAACAGTGGATCCAGAGCAATGACTCGAGCTTTAACAAAACAGTGTTCCGTCTCTCACGGTTACGGCACCATAAGAATCCTTACTACGTGGGACTAAGTTGTGAGGGTAAGCCTATAGTGGCTAAAGACTGCAAACATCGACGGCAACTAAGGAAATACCTGTTATTCAATATGGGGGACTTTAAACCAGAGGAAAATTCCGGTAGTTGTGACGGAATATCGCCACCAAAGTGCAAACGGACGTATTTGAAATTCTGTAGGAAAGTGGTGCGGAACTATTTTAAGACGTCCTTGAAAGGACTGAATCAATTTAGAAAGAGACATTGTTTTAAACGTTTACGACGAGAGAAAGATCGCAATAGGAAAATAGCTGATAGGTGTAACCTCGGGTCAAGTCGAAAACGAGGGCGGTCGCGGAGAAGACATAGGCGCCATCCGACATGAAATCTGCTCTTGGAATTCCTTGGATCAAGCCTACTGGTCAGTTCTCAACGTGGACTGACCATTCATAAAAGGTGCTACTTCCGCCGGCGTTAAGAACGCCCAACACAAAACTTCTCGATAACAGATGTGGTCGTTGTTCTAATGACATCACGTTCGGGCGAAACATCGTTCAGTCGAGAGTTAGAAGTAAGCGGAGAAAATACTGGATATTTTCATGCAGTCGTAATTGGATATGTTTACATTGAGACTTCTATGGCGACACTTCTTCATGTCCAATTAATGTGCTCATATACTGTGTACGTCATAAACAATACTGCAGTGACGTCATCATTTCAATGTCGCAATCTGTCTCGTTCTCCCCCAAAAAACTTGTGGTGATCAGTTGGTGTTTATTTATAGTTATTTATTTGTAATTTATTCGATTTTATCAGGTATGAACCAAACACAACATATAAGCACGAAATGTTGATCGACACATTTCCAACACAATGTTGTAATCTGTGATTTAATTCTTGTCTAAAACGATTAACTTTACAGAAGAATCGATGAGGAATGTTGGTCATAGAATACGTCACTTCCGGTGCCATAGTGTTCAAAAACATTTTTATTTTCGATGAGCATTTTAGAATGAAAATGTAAATAACAACTGTTCCATTCCGAAAATGCGAGAAGTAAATCACACGCTATGATATTTCTTTTTTATACTTGTAATTAAAAGCTTACACAAAGGAAACAATAAGGCGTAGTATGCACTTTGGCACTGGGTAGCACTATTGCATAGATCAGCACTTCGCCATTGGCTAAGTTCTAAAGAAATTCCAGTTCAAGAAGCACCTGTGATGATGCATGCCATGAATGACGTCATAGTCTACGTCATGACGTAGTTATGACGTATAAAGCTACATAATTTCACGATACTCATTATTTTGAACAGAAGACAATAATTATTTTATAATAAATGTTCACTCGCAGGCTTTTGTCAAACATTGTTACTATTATAGTGTTGGTCGTTTTAAATCATCGCATTTGTTTTCATCACATAAAACATTTCCTCATTCATTTGATACCAATTTGTTTTTCTCGGACGAATGCCCATCTCATTGCCAGCCTGTTATAAATGTACATAATTGAACAGTTATGATCTGATAAATTTGTCACTATTTCGTGAACATGTGTTCAATATTGATTGAACATTTAATTTCCATTATGAAATATTTTATTCAAATGCGGAGTTGTCGCACGTGAATCTTATGGTCCCTTACATTCAGTAAACTTGATTGATTTCGTCTACTATGTGAAATCACACGATTCCTCTTCTCTATTGGTGCTATGTTGATATTTTCTGTTTATATTTTCCTTTCAATTTCGAGTTAGAAGTACTTTAAGGTATTTCAGAAAACCATGTGCATACTTTTTAAACAATGATCGAATATAAGGAAGTTTACACTGATATACACTTTTTTGCTACAAACATATATATCTAATTAAAACGAGTCTGGCCTAACGCCAGCAAATTACACGTTGATTCTAATATCGACTTCCGGTTTCGGTTCGGATAGAATTATATACGTCATATCCTGTTGTGAAAAGTTCCGTCTAGAAAGCATAATCTATTTTTGTTCGTAATAGTTTAACAAATGTTCCATATCTTGTCTGGATCTAACAAATTTCTGTAGACTTTGAAACACAATTTTGTTTCTTAAAAAAAATCGTCGTTTCGTCATTGCCCGGTCAATGTTTTTTGGTCCCTTTATATACAATACGCGTGAACGTTTTTATGAACATTCATAATATTTTTTTTTAAATTATAGCTTGATTACTGTTTTATCTACAACGCCAAAACTAATCCACAGTTTTGGAAGAAGTGTCTCAATTGTCGTCACTTCCTGTCATGCGCAACAACCGTCTGTTAAGTTCAGTGGTATCCTATGTTTTATTTTTGTTGACTGAAATTCTCTACATATTTTTCTGTTGATTCTTTCTCTGACTTTGTCAAAAATTGTGGACCAATTACAGTTGTGTGAATTTAAAAATGGCGGCAAGGTTGTCATTTGTATGTATTACCGAATAATTAAACTCTGACTGAATAGAGAATTTTTCCAGTATCAAGTGTATGTTGATTGTGACGCTAGGAGGTGTATTCTCTAAAATATTGAAAGTTATAATTCATCGACTGTTCAACCCTGTCTATGTCGACATTTGTGACGTCAGAAGGACGGAATACTCAGGTGAATGTTGATACCTGTTGAATACAGTTAAATTTTGAGTCGAATAAGACAGGGATTTTCTCTTTTTGATAATTGTTGGTAAACTGTACCAAGTTGATAACAATTGTATCAGTCCTGTATTATACTTTATTTGATATTTTAGGCAATACACCTTATTTGATGACGTCATGGTCGAATTCTATGGTGCAATATAATACATTCGTACATTGTACAAATGTCTAATTCAAAATGCAATTATTCTCGGAGGAAAAAAGGGACCTGTATCATATCTAGAATATGGTTTGAGATTTTTTGGCGAGTAACTTGTCTATTTTGTCCATACATCCATTGTATAAAGATACATGTAAATGTCGAACTCTGTACATTGTAAATAAGCTCTGGTGCCAAACAAAACTAGGTCAGTGTGACCTAATTTATTAGCGTTGTATTACAATGTATAATCAAGGATACGTTTAACACACTAGGTCGCAGTGACCTATTTTCTGGGCGTAATTGCGTCAATGTGTGTCAATCAAACATGAATCCTTCAAATAAATCAAAAAAATCTTAACCTATTTGATTTAGTTTCTTTTGTCTTTTATTTGGGTTCTGATAGGTGAAGCATTTTTAAATACGACTAGATTCGTCAAAATTTTAATATCTTTCAAGAGTTTAACAAGTCTTGATGTTTCGAGGGAAAACAAGACATTTTCAGCTTCTATATATATATACAAGGCAATAAAAGTCTCGTATAGACAAACAATCGAAAACAATATTTAAAACTCACAATATATCTTTGCAAACATTTGCATCGAAAAAGGACATATCTTATTCCACAATCAATTTAATATCTGATTTTGCTATATTTCAGAAACCATACTTTATACATTGACGGCTTTCTTTGGCACCGCTATACAAAATGCGTTCAAAATCTTACGACGAAAAGGCTCTTAATTCGGAAATTTTGACCTAAAACACAATAATTGAGCAAATGAAAGGTATCTTCGTCATTCAAAATTGGCCAATCGTATCCAACAATGTATACCTTGTACGGACAAAACTGACAAATGAAGCCAAGATGGGAAGAAATGTGTCAGTGTTTGTGAGAATAAAGTGAGACGAGTTGTGATCATGAGATGAGAAAATTTAATGAGTGGTTCAGAGGGAGAGAATTGGGGGCGTTATTTCAATGTGCTTGAAGGAAAGATCTGTTTTCAGAATGAAAGCAACAACATTTGCGCCAGTTTTTAATCTTTTGGTAATCAATCAAAATGTATTTGTCATTTTTCACCAGTAGATATTGGTAATTATTTGCAATATAACAATTGTCATGACATTTAAATATGGTGATATTTTTAGTAGGATATATATACATACATAATTTTGAATTATTTCAAGAATATCATGTTCTTGATTTCAACTGTATTTGATGAGTACACTTGTGTTTAGTAAAGGCCAAATTGGAGGGTCTGCGCGTGACAGCACGTGCGTAGGTATTTTTTCAATGAGAGCGCAATTTCAATACTGGCAAAATTTCTTCAACTAATACGTGTAAAATCTGTGTAAAAATCAATTCGGTGTTTAGTTCAGAATGAATTTTGTAATAGTCCAAAAGAAACATACATTTTTCGTTTGATGTGATAAATTTGTTCGAATTCGGCATCATTCTTTCAAAAAGTTCTTTTTAACAAAATAAACATTATTTTCTGTTAATTTTGAATTTTAATTGCCTGCCGTATAGAAATGCCATGTTGATACCTCCATATTCTTGACAAACAGTGTTTAAAGAACTTATCTTAGTACAATGATTCCATTTCTAGCATAATAGATTAACAGTACTACAATATAAACATTTTAAAAGATATTATCAGTAATTTGAACAATTTGTAATTCACCATATCATTATTGTGATTTGAAACGAAATATTTGCCACAGATTCTATAGATCGTGAGGCCATTCATGATGACCCAAGCCTCTCTTTTAAACGTAATTCGAATGTTTTGTTGAAAAACAAATGTCAGATTTCCCCTCCCCCGTAAATTTTAAAAAAAGTCTTTCAACTTTGAGTCTGGAATAAGGTTATACCTATAGACAGTATTAGTTTTACCCGCCATATTTCTGGTAAAAGCGGACAGAGTTGTTGACCACTGGTCAGTTAAATATATGACACGGTTGTGTCATTTGTCTGTTATTTCAGTTGTGTAATCCGATACATTTAACGACTTCAGCACTTGTAATTGACTTAACTGTTTTCTCCAAACAAAATTTGGAGCTTTGATGTCAAATTTGAGAAGAATATTATGTGTTATGCTGAAGGTCGTAAACGTGTATCTCGGCACGCCTGTATTTGTTTGTCTACATACAATTTGACAGTTATACTATTGACAGAAAAATTAAAATGACAAAATATTTTAAAACATCGTTGTGGAGTCTTTTATTAACATGTGTTTTCATGGTGAAAAAACGTATATGCTACTGTGGTCGAGCTGACCATAGCTGGGAATTCGGACTTGTGGTCGAGCTGACCATAGCTGAGAATTTGTACTTGTGGTCGAGCTGACCATAGCTGAGAATTTGTACTTGTGGTCGAGCTGACCATAGCTGGGAATTCGGACTTGTGGTCGAGCTGACCAGAACTGCGGGCAAAGCGATTGAATTCCATGGAGATTTGGTTGAATTTTCAAATGAAGTCAGTCGTGTTTCTTGATTCCAAGAACATTCAACAGTTTTAAGTTCAGTCCAAAGATCAATTCTCATTAAAAAGCCCTGGAAATCAGTCCAAATCTAGACGATATTTTGCAATATTTGAACGTATATATAATGTTAAATTGCATGTCGAAAGTGTTTGAAAAGTAAGAAAACATTCATATGCTAAATAATTTGAAGATCTACTGTCTTATTATCTCGGTATTTCTTCCGTTTCATATACAAATGATCCAAATGAAAATTGATATAAACGGAAAATCTACCAGCGGCCACATCTCCGTGGCCCTTGGATCTGAAAACCCACTGAAACCACCAATCCACTTGTATAGCCTCGCCTTGGTTAGTCTTGCTGACGTCTGACATTCTGCTACCATTAGCCCTCCACCACTGGGTTCGAGACCTACGCGGGGCAGTCACAAGGTACTGGCCGTAGGACGGTGGTTTTTCTCCGGAAACTCTGGCTTTCCTCCACCACCAATACCTGGCACGTCCTGAAATGACCATAGCTGCTGAGAGAAAGTTAGACCCATCCAATGTTCGGCCATTACTGTGGCACACACGCAGAATACATGTGCGGGAAACGGGATGTGTTTGATATTTGTCGGGAGAGTGAATTCGTTGAAATTTCATATCCAATTTGTTCCTTTCTGAAGTCTGGCAAAAACTGACAATATTCTCAACACTTTTATTACAAGATAACTTGCTCTTACTCCTAACGCATCCCGGGAAGGCAATCACAAAGGTTTTCAGGATACATTTCGTGGGTATGGTTTTCGTCACTCCCCCGAGGTGGCATTCTTTGTGATTAGTATAAGGCCTTGGGTATCACACAGGTGTTTGTCTTAGACCCCCGACCTTTACTCGGGATTACTGACCGGGACTCTCTGCCACGCGCGTATGTACTCTTGGACAAACACGAGACGCTTCTTGTTACGTAAGTCTCGGACGTAAGTCTCGGAGGTCTAAGCCAGAAGCATGGATACTTATGCCTTAACTATGTTTGTTCGCCTTCGCGATGGTTCACCACAAGTAATGCGGGTGGTAAAATAATAGGGCACTGCGCATGCTTGGACAAGATTTGGTGGGTTTCGTTATCGCTGACGTCAGCATCGGACAAGGTACTTCAATGCAAACTTGGTTTCCATAACGTCCTGAAAAAAAATCTTTTGCACACGGTACCATGGTCAACTTAGTGTGCCGAATAGATTCTGATCTCTACTTTGCAAGGACAACAGGGTCGCGCAAATATTAACTTTTCACGCATAAGACACTTTAGATCTCAAAGGTATATTCGGACGTCGAGAAGTTGTTACATATTGCCTGTATACAACTGTAAGCAAGGTTATAATAGGTCAATATGATC
>JAUMHH010151284.1:0-19323 GCA_032359455.1 Chlamys rubida | reverse complement strand
TCTCGACGTTCCTCTGCGTTTCGCAACACGTTACTCGAACGCTGGTGAGAACGTCGTAGTGTGACAGGGCCATTAGGAAATATTCTATTGTGTTGTCCTTACGCCACCAAGGGAGATAACTGTTACATAATTTCATATTGAAAGATTGTCTTTTCCGGTATAAGAGATTTGAGGTTTGGGATTATTAGATATTATATTCATGAGTGTTGTGTATGCGAGTGTACGTGTGTGTGCGCGTGTGCAGAAGGAACGATATTTTTGCGTATTAGCCTCCTTGTGATAGCAAGGATCTGATTCCGACTATAGTGCTACCTCACTGAAATACAATGGCAAAATTACCCAGCACAGCATTCAGCCCGTTCACATTATAGTGACAACAGAGGAACCAGTTGTTGCCATTCCCCTAAACGCTGAACATTAAGCAGAGAATAACAACAACAACCATTTTAACGACTTGGGTATGTCCCATAGGCTTCGTTGCTGCAAATTTTACATGACTCGAACACTGCATGTAACATAGAATCATTTACTGTTCAAGTAATTTTCTTATGCTGCTAATTCGTACGTTTATCGAGAATTCCTGCAGAAAATAGGCTTGCTGTATCCCTCTGCATGTCAAGCCTCAGTCACAACAATGGCGTCAATAATAAAGCCGATAGGGTAATTTGACATTCTGGTCAAAAAATCATTTCTGCCTAACATATAAATATCAACAAAAAGAAAAACAAAATAATAAAAATAAAACACAAAAAATTTATGAATAAAACACAAGCAAAAAAAATTAATAAAAATAAAAATGTTAAAAAATCTTCCGGAGAAAACAACGATTATAAACGTGATTACATTATTTTTTATGGAGAAAGTAAAAATATCAGCATAACAGTTTTGTGTTCAGACTTCCGTTGAACTAACAAGACGTTGATCATTATTGCCATATTCGCACGGCCCATGTCCAGACGTGTCCCACTGGGGCTACCGGAAGTCATTTCCTCCTTCAGTCCCGATGGGCAGTATGTTATCGCGAAAACGTAAGTGGATCAGCGTAATCCTGTATATCAGTGTCTGGACTGTACTTCAACATGGCCATAGGACATGGTCCTATTGATCTAGCTAGGTCTGGTGTGATGTTGTATTCTCAGTAATATTCTGATATTATTCGTTGGGTCAGGTCTCTATGACCTGGTCTGAACCAGTCTCTGTTGAATAGCCCAAAGGGTTCGCTCTGATCTCTGTGAAACAAGTCCATACAACGGAGACTTTGCGGCAGATACTAGGATATAGTTCGGTGTTGCAGAGAGAAAACCAAAGACATTACACAATGGAGGGAAGACTACAGAGATTAGGCCTTAGAGAATATACAACCGAGACTAGACTGTAGAGACAAGATTACGGCGACTAGATTACATAGACTATACTACAAAGACTCAAAAACAGAGACTAAACCGCAAAGACAATCCAACAGAGGTTTAACCAGAGACTAAACAACAGCGATTAGACTACAGAGATTATACTTCAGAGATTAGACCAAAGATTTTAGACTTCAGAGGTCAGATCAAAGAAATTAGACTTTAGAGGTTAGACCAAAGATTTGAGACTTCAGAGGTCAGACCACAGAGATTAGACTTCAAAGGTCAGACCACAAAGATTAGACTTCAGAGGTCAGACCACAGAGATTAGACTTCAGAGGTCAGACCACAGATTTTAGACTTCAGAGGTCAGACCACAGAGATTAGACTTCATATAGAATAAACCAAAGATTTTAGACATCCGAGGTTAGACCACATATTTAAGACTTGAGACGTTAGACCACAGATATTAGACAACAGACCTAAGACATCAAACATTAGAGCCTACAAACACTTAACCTCAAGAACATACAGCAATGACCAGACCACAGAGACTAGATAAGATGGCAGTACTTGCCCCTTTAATAAATGGTTCTGTAGAGCTTCAATTTTTAATAATATGTCTGCTGAAAATATTTTCAGTTTATATTTGGAGACTTGTTTAATACCTTCGACTAAAACCTTTTTCTTATTTTTATTTTTCAATCAGAAATCTGCTAAAAATTATTTCCACAAATTACAGGTTTAAAGAAGACATAATGAATTTTATTTTGTTCTTGATATTAGTAAATAAGAATAATAAATACCACAGGAGAGCAGGACACGCATTGTGACATTCACGTTACTCTCCGTGAGAAAGGTAATAGTGACCTACTTTTATGGCAACTAGGTCAGCTGTCTATCTATAGGTTCTGTATGTTCTACGCGCTTTGATTGGGTCCCTTTAGCTGTATCAGTAACAGAATCAAAGATTGAAGTTAAATCCATACATATACATACGCTAATATACATCGTGGGTCTGTCAACCTAATTGACCGACTAGCAGACATCGATATCTTAATGAGAATGACTTACTATAAGAACAAAACTGTCTAAACGGTTACACGTACGTTTATTATCATTCACCCATCTCACAAGGGATAAATTCCGACACGCCGTCCATAATGTAAAGTCATAGGAGAAGTTACCTTTTTTATACTCATTTCTATTCAAAATTGATGAAAAGACATGACTGCATTTATGAGTCATATTTTGATAATTCCTATCTCTTCATTTATAATGTACAAATTATCGACTACATACTTGTTTTCATTGTTAAATTGTAATGACTGAAACAAAAGAAGTATGGATTCTTTCTTCCGGAGTGGTCATATCGACATTTGTCATTCGGAACAAAATTAAGGTGTTCCGAATGGCCGGATGTCAAGCATGGCCGACAAGACACGATGTATAGGTTTACCAGTGTGTTTTAAAGGAGGTTTAATACAATGTATTGCGGTGATGTCATTTAATTATTTCAGATAATTGGAAAGAACCTTAGTTATAAGCGATACATTTCAGTATGTGTTCCGAAACTAATTCGTACTTTAACTCATTAACCCCTGAAGACACATTTGAACTCTTCCAGTTCACAGGTTGGAATGTACCATTACGAAATTTCAGGGGTGAATGAGTTAAGGGCGATGTAGACCAGTACACACAGCTTTTTTATACAGATTACAGAATACGAATATTCGATATTATTTCGTCCTCCATTTTTTTTCATTTCTGCGATATGTTTTGAAAGAAGTAGTTTGATATTTGATTTTGATATTTTACCATGTTCAAAGTATATGTAGATGACAATACTGCTATGTATGCTGTAGATACACGTAACTAACAGTTCAATCAAATTTTCATTATATAATATACACAATATCTCGTGCTTTACATAATACATATAATTTTGTATACAGGGAAATGATCGCCTTGCAGTTTAATTTTCGCCCTTTTCGCACCCCGTAAGGAAGGCAAATTTATCATAACAACGAACTATTGTAAACAACACAACATACATAAAATTACAATAAATAGGCAAATTTAATATTGGGCGAAAATGGATTTTACCTTCGAAGGGCAAGATTTTACTGTGCAAAAAAATTGCCCGGTACACAGTAAACATATATGATTTTAATAGTCTCGCAGTAGATATGTATATATGTACGTTGGTTTGATATATATATTTTCTATAGATACACACGTATCTACAAATACCACACGATGAAGGGCCGTGGTGTCCAAGTGGTTAAGGCGTCTGACAGTCTGCTACTACTAGCCCTCCACCACTGGGTCGCCAGTTCGAGGCCTACGTGGGGCAGTCGCCCGGTACTGGTCGCCGGTCGGTGTTTTTTTCTCCGGGTACTCCGGCTTTCCTCCACCACCAAAACCTGGCACGTCATTAAATGACCATTGCCATTAATAGGACATAAAACACAAACAAACCAAACCACACGATAATTAATTAACTCACAGACTTGATTTATGTGACATTTACCAGTGCACAATAGAATAATTGAAATAAAATACTGTACCATGATACGACTTTCCCTGAAATTTGAAAGCTTTCATTTAATCACTAGAAACAGGATCTCGCCGCTCCTTCATGCATGTTTATATTACACTGGCCTTGATAGATATCGATATATTGGGGGTGGCTTCCATACTTCTGTAAATATCAACGTGCTGTAGATATCAGAGTTCGGAATCAATCATTTAGATAATTCGCAATGTTATTATTTTTATAACACGCCGTTTCCATTTCCTGTAATTAAGACGTTTTGTAAATGGCCTTTTCAAATCTGTCACCACTGTCTAAGGTTTGAAACGTGATATGAAATGTCGTGACAAAAAAAGGTTGGTATTTCTAGATATTTGGGTAGGGTTCAAAGCCATGCTTATCCGCGTGTTAATTCAATACGTATAAATGGTCAGAATTTGTATCGATAAAATTTCTCCGTCGGACTGATAAAGTCATTGTCATAGAACTTTTTGAATTATTAATTTTTTCCATAATATTTAAGTCTGTTTCTGTAAGAAGAAAAAATTGAATTAACTTACACGTAGTTAGATATTGAATAAAAAGAAAAATGGACCTCTTGATGTTCCAGGTATTTTTTTTCTATTTTTTTTTCTGAGATGTTTTAAGAAAACCGGAAAAGTTACCTATGGAAAACAAAATCTAATATCGCCAACCCCCCAAAAATGACCAGGTGCTGTAGACCATATTTGATCAAAACCTGACATAAGTAGTTTTTTATTAAAATTTTCAGTCAGCTACATTTTCGAAATATCTGAAATATTTTACAATTACTTTTGCAATTTTCGTCTTAGGAATGTTGAATTTATGTATAAGTAGTTTTGGTTTAAATTTGTATGCAAGAAAAAAACGTACATAAGTATGTCGTTAAGCATACGTAGCTTTGCACAGTTGAACCGAGGTAGGTGAAGATTTTCTTCACAGATGGCAAGTCAGGATGTCGCTCTCGAATTCAGGAAATCTACCATCTGTCCCGGTCGTAGTTGTAGCAAATGTTTCAGTGAAGTGTTCGCTATCACATAATATGATCAGAGAGGTGGTAGATAATGATTCCATGTGAAAGTGAAAAATCATGTTTTAAGACGAATTTAATCAAAGGAATCTTGTTTTTCTGCAATTTTCATCTTAACACAGGTGATTAAAAACAGAATATCATTTGAATCAAATACTTCTGTAGCTAAAGACGAATTGTAAGAAAAACATATTGATCTACCGTTAATCTTAATTTATAGTAATCAATAACATATTTTCAACAGGCGTTTTTTTTTCTTTTCTTATTTTTCTTTTTTTTCGAACTTTGTATATATTTAGAAAAAATATACGATTTAGTGTTTTCAAAAAATGTTATCTTATAATCTTGCTCATATCACTGTTTTTACTCATGCGAAACAAACGCTCTCTTCATAACGGACGGCATCCATGGTGTCTGGATATTGACAAGATTATGGTGTATGTGGCAACCTCTAGTGATTTTGCTACGCTAAGAATTAGGATTTAGGATTTAGGATTCACCAGTGATGCTAAAGTTCAAGAGAGTAAAAAGTCCGCGTCTTAAGTGTTTACTGTAATGTGTGATCGTGTCACGATCGGACGTGGAAAGGTCTGGGGTCACCTGCCCGACCACGCTGGTTTTCTCCGGCTACTCCAGTTTCCTCCCACATTAAGACAGTACTCGCTCTATCTTTAAGGATTCGTCTCTTATTGAAAGAAGAAGAAAGAGACCCCCACCCTTGCGCTAACATCCGGGCCAACAATTAATATAAGTGTAAAAACTTGTTTCATAATTGTTGTAAAATTATTAAAGTTTATAGTTTATATAGTTATATGTAAAGTATTCAAAGAGAAAGGTATGGATGACTTAATCTATCTTCAAACATCCAAACTACAAATTTTGCAGACGCTTACTCTTTAGATGTTACCAGCGCTCACTCAGCCTTAAGTTGTATAACTGTCGTGTATTTAACCTCGGTATTGAAAGATGTTCACCCCAAAAAAAGTTTCTGTGACAGCAGATATGTAGAATCTTACAGAAGTCATCATTTCAAATGAAATTTATTTAACGATTCAAGGAAAGATAATGAAAAAAATATCTTAACGAGATAAAAGGTTCTTAGACTCGTTTCATAAATCGAAAGACATTTAAACCCTTTCCATCACGATTTCAAAATTTGTGCCGAATCCTCTGTTTTCGCTTAGGGACCCCTGTCCCACTGCACTGTTGTTTTTATCATTAATGATCCCTGTCCCACTGCACTGTTGTTTTTCGTTTAGACAGTGACCTCTCCTTAATATCATTTTGGATATAACTGTAGCAAAGTTTGTCAAGGGTACTTAACAAACAGCGTCGGTGGTTAGAGCGATAGTAACACAATCCGAAGGTCCGGGTTCGAGTCCTGGTCTAGCCCCACTGACTTTTTACACTCAGAAATCTAACGTTGATTATATTTTTTTTATTCTTTTATAAAAGTCCTGAAAGGTATGCTGGAAAACAGTTTCCTATGCGTATATAAGTTTTTTGGCATGGTTAAGGAGATCTTTAAATATCCGAAGAATTCTGCAAAAATTAAAAAGATATTTGTTATCGAATATTCTTAAATAAGTCTCGAAATCCTCCATCTTGGCCCTTTTAAAATGTTCTCCAATTTGACGTCATAATTAAGGTCCGTGAATCATTTTATTATCATTTATGAGGGGCAAACAAGTGTTTTTTTTATTAATCATGCGCAGAATATATGAATATATTGTCTGAATTACATGTCAATCATCTTATAAGAGTGTAATATTTCACAGAGGTCGCGTGTGAGGGTGACGCAATCATATGCGCAGACACCGGGAAATGCATTCTGCGCAAATGGGCGTGTGACGGCGACAAAGACTGTGAAGATGGGACAGACGAACTCAACTGTAACGGTTGGTAATTCTTATCAATATTTATAAGCAGCAATACTTAGCGGCAACAGTTTATCAAAGAAAAAAAAATTATCAAAGAAAAAAAACAGTTTATCGGAAAATCACACAAGGCATATATTCGCAAAAGGAATATGATTATATTTGGATTTAAAAGTATATAAAAAATGTCAGATTGTGAACGCCTAAAGAGGTCTAGGTGTCCAAATCGGGATTTAAGTTATGACAATGAAACGCTAGAATTCCATTTAGTAAACGAATTAATTGTGTAGGGATTCGAAATGGTCGTTAAGATTTAATGCACACGGATGTATTTCTAAGATTTCCTTTTCTTTTTGAATAATCATTTTTTTTAACTTTTTTTTTTATTATTTCCATCGTTTCACTATCTGATGAAGCTGTAGCGTCATCTACGAAACCGGATTATGTAACGTCACCAATGACGTCCGAAACTGTAGCGCCATCTACAAAACAAGATTCTGTAACGTCATCAATGATATCACATTCCACGTCATCAAAGACGTCCGAAACTGTAGCGCCATCTACAAAACAAGATTATGTAACGTCACCAATGATATCACATTCCACGTCATCAAAGACGTCCAAAACTCTAGCGCCATCTACAAAACAAGATTATGTAACGTCACCAGTGATATCACATTCAAAGTCATCAATGACTTCCGAAACTGTGACGTCACCAATTATTTCACATTCCACGTCATCAATGACGTCCGAAACCATAGCGCCATCTACAACACCTGAGATTGTGACGTCATCAGAATCGTCAACAAAATCAGAAACTCCAATATCTACAATGACGTCATCGTCGTTAATGGAAACCACATCGACGTCATGTGTAGATTCTTTAGGTGATACGTGCAAATACGTCGTCAGGACGCAAAAGTGTTCATCACCGGAAGTGCGTAAGAACTGTCAGCGATCGTGTGGCTGTGGCCATGGTATGTCAATAGATATAACGGAACCTTCGGAACTAACCCTTCTGATGACATCACCAACCGGTATAATGACGTCATCGGCGGATTGTGTTGATGTCGATACAACATGTGAAACACTTAAATTCACAATAGAAATTTGTAGAGCTACAGAATCGGCATTTAAATTGTGCAGGAAAACATGTGGACTATGTAGAGAAACGTTTACCGAGCCGGTGACGTCCACTTCATTAACAGTTGCTGCAACAACAGGTGAAAATTTACTGCAATTTATAAAATAGATAAATAATGATAACAATAATATGAACAAGAGTCTGACAATAAGCTCTTAAACATCTCTAAAAAACTTCTATATGTCTAGCAATTATAGTTAACAGATAGGAAGATTAAGATTTCTTAATAAACCATACCGTGTTTTATTTGAATTGATAAGTAAATATTTTATTATTGACAGAAAAAAATATATTAAAATCCCTACCTCTTGTGTTCCTATCATATACTGGTCTTTGTACATATATTCTCACGTACGGATCACCCATGCTGACACTTACAAAAAGAAAGGCATCCTCCCATCAATTTATACAGAAAGTCCTAACTAAAACCTAACTTAGTTTGTCATATCAATTTATTTTTCAACATATTCGATATGTTGTCAAACCTCTTTGAAATGCCACAGTATTCGTGAACAAACGTAAGTAATGTAGCAATGTGAGTTTGAAATATACTGTACGACATCATTGTGTTCAAACTTACATTCTTGCTTTTGCCGTCATTCGAAGTCACTTCATATTTTTCTCCTCCTTATCGTTAATCTTAATAAAAAGAAACTTAAGAAGAATATCACCTGCAGAAATTAGTGAAGAAATGCATTTATCTTAAAAAAATCAAACAAACATATAGATACCACAACAACAAAATATCCTTTTGAATAATTCAGTTTAAGAAATTCGAATCTTCATAACATGTCGTATGCAATTTTGAGTGTTTGTATGTCAAGTTTACAAAATTCGGAATTATATGGCATGAATCTGGAGATTTCGCCCAGTCAATAAATTTCCCTTCACTGGTAAAATATGAATTGTAAATTTCTCCCTTTACATGTAACTATTACTATATAGGGTTAATTGTGTAAAAGTATTCGCTGTTATGATAAAGTCACCATTTATTTGCGGAGAGCGAAGAAGGCGAAAATAAAAATGCAGCGAATATATCCCAGTATACAGTATACACTACTCAATGTCTGAAATAATGTAGGGAAGAATATTATTGAATAAATATGTTAACATACAGCTTCAAACCTATGCGCTTTTGTTACTTTTTATCATATCAGAAAGCCTTCCATGTGGTGCGCATGAGTTCAATTGCGCGTCTGGAAATTGTATTACTGCGCAATGGAGGTGTGATTCGGTTGAGGATTGCTTGGATGGTTCTGACGAAAGAGGCTGCGATGGTAAGATCAATATGAAGTGATTGATAACTTTATAAGATGTGATGATAATTTGGGATGTTTTGGTAAGCTCACTAGGAAGTGATAGTAAGCTCACTAGAATGTAAGGGTAAGCTCGCTAGGATTTGATGGTAAGCTCACAAGGAACTGATGGTGAGTTCATTAGAATGTGATGGTTAACTCACTGGGATGTGATAATAGGCTCACTAGGATGTTATGTAAGCTCACTTAGATATGATGATATGCTCACTAGGATATAACTGTGAGCTCACTAAGAAGTAATTGTAAGGTCACTCTCTAGGATGCGGTGGTTAGCTCACTAGGATCATATGGTTATCTCACTAGGATGCGGTGGTAATCTCACAAAATTATCATCATCGATTTGACATGATAAGTTATTTATGAGACTAGCCGTTCTTAAGGATCCCTGTTTCACTGCACTGAGGCTTCTCATACATACAGTAATCTCCCCTTACTTCCGTTTAGGGTATAACTGGAGCGCCTAGTTTAATTTGTTAAGGACACTTCCATTGACCAGAAAGCAGTAGTAGTAATTATCTTTAGGTGAAAAACAAATTCGCTTAGATTGTACAACACAAGAACAGTTTGCCCTGATAATCTCAGCATTTAATCAATCAATCAATCATTTTTTTCAGCGAATATCATCAGAACTATACAACCGTTAATAGAAGTAACAGATACTCCAAAACCCACGACTGGCCGACCTACAGAGCCACAGACATCACCACTGCCGTTAGCGATGACGTCATCGTCATCTGTGGTCACGACTTCGTCACGTGATTGCATTGATAATAATTCCACATGTGACACACTTGTATTATCCATAGATATTTGTAATGATACAGAATCTGCGTACACGTCATGTCGAAAAACATGTGGACTATGTGATGGAATTTCTACCGTTTTGATGACGTCATCGACACATCCGCTGCTTCCGACTGGTAGGTACTATCAATACATCATATGTCGGTATGTTTTTGCACCCGCGGTGGAATGCCAATATTCCACATACCTACATAATGCTTGACTCTTTTTCACCCACCTTCTGACTGCAATTTAGAAAAAAAACAGGACAAAGAAAAAGCACTTTATATAGAAAACGCATACAAAAATAAGGCAATGTTTGTAAACAGAAGAAAAAGTACCGTATACCGTTGTTATACCTCAAAATTAAAGATCAATTCAAGACCTTCAGGGCAAGCTTGTGCATCAAGTCCTATTTGTTTGAGGTGGTGTTACATGTATGTGTTTATTTATTATAATTTACTTAGCACAATGTCATAATGAATGTGACATATAATTTAATAACAAATACGTAAACATTGGTGGACGGGTATGACCTTATTATTATTATGTGGATGGGTCATTAAGAATTTATCAATCTAATGAGCGGATTTCATAAATATTTACAAACATATCCCATGCGATATTTTTGACAACATTGTTCCAAATACACGAGTGGTACATTGGGGGGTATACTTCCTGATGGAATTTGCCGACTTGCACATGTTGTCTCAACTCATTCACCCCTGAAATTGAGAAGTTCAAATGTGTCTTCAGGGGTGAATGAGTAAGGGAATATCTAGTACTCGCCTGCAAATGAGGAGAGATTTTTCTTTTTCGAAAACGACGTATTCCAGTAGCGTAAACCAACACAGTAATGTAATCCATGTACATTTCACTGCAAACTTGCACTGATCTCACACTTTCAGTTTCAGAATATTTTTTTCTTCTGTTTAATCGTCAGATCATCATGCTTGTGAAGAGAATGAGTTCCAGTGCGGTACGGGGTCGTGTATCCCCTCACAGTGGCATTGCGATTCGGTTGAAGATTGTGCTGACGGCAGTGACGAAAAAGCTTGCACGTGTAAGCTCTCTCAATAATAAATGTCCATGCTATTGTATTGTAATTGTAAAAATATAATTGATGAATAGAAAAAAAGAATACAAAAAAAACATTATATACATAGCATTATCGTATATTTAGAGTGTTGTTTAATCGTGCAAAGATGCTTTTGTTTTAATATTTTAAAAAAAAAGAAAAAAAGAATCGACAATGCATTGATCAAACATTATTTTTAAATCGTTTTTATTTGTAAATTAATTAGAAAAAAAATCAAGCTTGGATTTAGATTAACTTATCAATGTGTTCGAAACACGAAAGTACTTTATTGGTTTCACTTTTTTTAAATCATTATTTTCATATGTTTTGTTATTTTATATATATTATTTATTCCTATTTTTCAAGTTTAAATGTCATAATGTATCTTTTTCAGCAAATATCAAAACAATTCAACCTTTGATCGACCCGCCTTCAACTCATGCACCAACATCTAGATCAACAGTTTCGATGACGACATTACCAGTGATGACGTCATTATCTCATGTAAGAATGACGTCACCAAGTGATTGCGTCGATTCGAATACCACGTGTGATACATTGATGTCATCCATAGACATTTGTAATGACACAGAAACTGCTTTAAAACTGTGTCGGAAAACTTGTAATTTATGTGGTTTTAATTCAACAGATACCCCGACTGTATCTCTGCCTCATAGTACGACTGGTAAGTGAAATATCCTGATAATATAACACATTTGAAAATGTTTGAAGTGTTTGGTTGAATTTCAAATATCTCTATGTATGCCGATAACTAGTTAACTATATATTCATTTTCTACATAAAACGGTGTGGTTATATTCTTAACCTATTACCTTAACATATTATTTTAACAGTTATACAGTCAGAGGTCTTGTGTGGTCTTCGTGACGTCATAACAATTGTGACGTCATAGGATTTCAGGCCACTATCTGCTGATTGCAGATGACTATTTAATTTGTAACAAAATATATCCTTAAAACAAGACAAATTCTGTATTCAATGAAAAAAATCGAATTTTAAAACAAAATAGTATAGTTTATATGTTACCATATCAACGATCGTGTTCAAAAACACAAGATTATCAGAGAATGCCCAGTGCAACATAAACTTGCTAAGAAAGATTTTGTTTCCAATGTAACTACAGTCGAGTTACTCCCCTTGAAAACAATAGAAGGGACATAACTCTTACTTCTTTGTAATTTATATTCCTGTTGCATTTGACATTTTGTGTTGATAAAGATTGATCTTTGCAAACTTTATAATAGATACAGTATAACAATTTGAAATGCACTGTACGTTACAGCTGTTTCGTCCTTCTAGAATCTTCGCTGTTTGGGGTCGAAACTTTGGAAATCAAGAGTGTTCTAAACTATAGTCGAAGCAAATGGGAAAGGTGCATAAAACCACATAATTGTCTTACTTTTCAATAATGAGAGTGATACTTGTGATTTCAAGTTAGAGACTGAGTAAAGTGTTTACGTAACGAATCGTCCCATTGAACGGAAAATACAATATTGTATGTTGGTTTTTATTTTTATTTGTATGGTTATATCTCGTCCTTATTTTTGACGTTCGAACATGCATTCAGTTGGTTGGTTAGAGCAGTGTGAAACGCTTCCTTTGGTGCCTTTAGAATGTGTGCATTTGGTTTATGTTTTATTCTTTCTAGAGCCAGCGACGTGCCGGGGGTTCCTCTGCAGTAACGGACATTGTCTACCAGAAACTTTTCACTGCGACGGTGTCAAAGATTGCTCTGACGGAAGTGACGAATCTAGCTGTGGTATGACGTCACATAGTACATGCCCAGTTCCTACTATTTATAAATTGAATACAAAAAGAAAGTCAGTCAGCTCCAATTCCGGTTTTATCCATAAGAATGGTCGAAGTAAATGTGTCATTTTGACCACAAAATAACAAGTCATTGGTTTATATCTAAAATGACTCCCTGAATTTGAGTGAAGGTATGTATGTGGTCATTAAATTGTGAGATATCTTGTTGTCTTTACTTTTGTTTTTTGTTGTTTTGTTTCTGTTGTTGTCTTGTTCTGTCGACTCCGATTTTTATTTCAGTGTTGAAACCATTGGTATATGTTTTGCTTGTTTCGTATGATATAACATCTTGTAAAAAAACCACCATATGACGTATACCATTGCGCAATGGACTTCAATTATTAACACTTCAGGAAGTCAACCCAATGTCGTATCATGCCGGGAAAATAAATATAATCAATTATGCAAAATATTTTGTTAAGAATTGCTACCAAGTTGCTACCAATATACACGTATTTGAATTTATAAAAGATCTTAGTTTGTTTTTCTCCACCCTATGAAAAAACATTTGCCTGTTGAAAATATGTTTGATTATTGAATAAAGAACTGTTAAAATTACCCATGTTGGTGAAATTATTGCAAAAGTTGATTCATGTACAATTTTACAGTTTCTAATACAAACAAACGACCGGCACTGCATGTGCTTAACCCCAATGCAATCCTGTACTGTACGTTTGGCCTTTAATAAACTATCGTTTTGATTGGGCTATATGATCAAATTATCCCGATATACTCTGTTTAATACACACAGTTAATGATGCAAAATAAATAATTCACTTAGAAGAAAAAATAATTATTTCTGAGAAATGTTTTGGTTCTTTTTACTTTATTTTATCATGTGTCAGCCATGTCAATCACACATCAGCAATTCCCTGTTGTTAAAAGATGTAAAATGTGTATTTCAACTTGTTTATGCTTCTTCTTATTCCGTCTTTGCGTATTGCAGAGTTATCATCTCTTTTGAGCAGGTATTGATTGTTACGCCATTGGTTTGTGAGAGTAACGTCATCAATTTTTGAGAAAACGACGTAATTTTCTCACACAAACCAATGACGTAACAATCAATACATGCTCACAAGAGAAGATAACTCCGCAATACGCAAAAACGGAATATGATAAATTGAGTTGGTCTTGAAACAAGTTCAACATTAACTGCTTCGTAGTTCAATAATTTTGTTTCAAGACCAATTCCATTCATCATTTCATGAAATCGACCTATCCTTATATTTCAATCAATATGTGCTTTTGCCATGATTTGAACCTGTGAAAGTCCACTCTGATATTTTGTCCCAGATTCTTGAGCTTGTGCAAATCTACGTACTGACGTAATGTAAAAAATATAGTCCGTCATCGAAGGACCATCATACTACGTGATGGTGTACGTTGATAGTTCAATACAGCCAAATTATCAAGTAACAAAACACAAAAACATTTTGTAAATGTCATATTTAATTTTTGTTGACGAATTCATAAGTTTAAAAACCAAATTCTGACGCGTATTCGTACGCACGGGATGTCTGTTGATGAATTATTAAGTTTAAATAAAAAAATCTACGCGTATTCGTACGCACAGGCAATGCTAATCTGGTCAATCTCATGGACGAACGAAACAGGTAACATTTGGTAGTTGCAATTTGATTAGAAATTAAAATATTATACCTCTGCAATTAATGTTATTTTGTCACCACAGAAAGCCATACGTGCGGTACGAACGAGTTCCAATGTCAAACAGGGTCGTGTGTTCCTACGAGCTGGCGATGTGACGCTGTGGAGGACTGTTCGGACGGCTCGGACGAGAAGGGGTGTTCACATGGAGGTAAGGTAAACCGCCATTGACGTTCGGCAAACAAATCAACACATAGTATTTTTAGCTGCTGTACACTAAACTGCCATATTTATAGTTTTAGTAAATAATAAAGGATTTTTTTCAAAATATCTATTATTTGTATGGCTTTTCGCTCATGCTGCACAGTGTAATGCAATTGTTCAATGAAATATGTGTTTATGTTTTTATTGGACAAGTCATTAGCTGTCACCGTAAAAAAGAGATATCTTACACAGTATATCAGATATCTGATGAAGCATGTGAAATATCTTAATAAAATATATGAAATGTCTTATACAATATGTGAAATATTGTATATACTTTATAAGATATATACAATGTGTTGCCTTTTCTTCTGCAAAGAATGTGCAATGCCAATTAAAATTATTGATATATTGAGAAAAATATTTAATGGTTTCCCATTGAATACATTACATATTTAACGAGTTTGGCAGATCAGTATATAGTCGGCAATACTAGTACAATATAGGTGGTATTCAATATGGTAAACCATGGAGACGTGAGTGTTATTTTATTAGGAAAATGTTGCGTCAAAATGTAAACTATTACATGTTAAAGCGTGAAGACGAGCGTGTCATTTCATTAGGGAAATGATGCTTCAAGATGTAAACATTATACAATTGTGGACTTTTGTGCTGGCGAATACCACAGAAGCCAATAACTGGTTAAATATATGATGCTGTAACTTGTATGTACATAACGCGTACAGGTGAGTAACGATCAATTCCCCCTAGACCCTGCCTTTTTAGTTCCACGGAACGCTCGTTTTAACTTGATGTACCGTTGATGATGTCAAATTCCTGCAAAGATTGATTCAACCCATGCTTTTTAGACGTGAGGGTAGACTTGTGTACCGTGAGGGTAGACTTGTGTACAGTTAATCTTCACTGGAACGAGCCTCCTTGTAAAACTTTGCCGGGGTTGAATCCAACAGTTCGCCATCGTAGTTTTCGAAGACATCGTAAAAGTCGACGTCCTTTTCCTTAAGATACGCATGGAGGATAAGCACTGCGTGTTCGGTGGCCTTTTTGTATTAACGGTATCTTGATCTTCAAGTAGTTTTTGGAAAGTTTCGGATGTAACGGATGCGAAGCGTTCGTCTGCAGCCATCTTCTGTTGTTGTCTGACAGATCGCGTTCCGGTCAAACTGCGCATGCGCTACGACAAGTTGCGGAGAATTTCTATATAGGCTATATTTAGAAATCGATATATACCGGACTGATCACGTGTATAGGATCCGGCCCATATAATGATAAATGTTAAACCACGAAGACGACGAGAGAGTTATTTCATTAGGAAATTTTGGGATTTTTAGAGTAACAGATTGTGAAATATTGACATGATTTCATAACGCCTTACAGCAAGGTCATGTGGTATTTTTATAAGGCACTCAACACAAATCTGCCATTTCCTTCTATCATCTAGTGAGGTTTGCTCACAAAACTGTAAATGGTTCGAATTGTATATACTGAAGAAGTATCATTAAAACAACCACCTTTTCTGCCACAGTTCTACCTGCCTCTTAAACCGGAAGCTTTTATATGTATTAAAATACGTATAGCGAAAAAGATTGAAAAAAAAAATATAACATGTAACAGATGGTCGTTGTTGAGATATTGCCAACCATTACCTTGGATTATTATTAACACTACATACACAATTATAGATAAGGTCATTATATGCCTTCATCCTTTCTATCCTAATTTCTTTTTCAATGCATCTGTAACTAAATACAATATACAACACAAAATATCTATGGAAGGATTCGTAATCCTTTGTTTATTGCTAAAATCTTTGCTTATAACAAGTGTACTGAAACACACATTACATGTCAAACTAATTCATAAGTAGCATTGAAACCATTCACTAAATGATAGATATCATCGTTATAAGAATTATAAAGTTTAAATAACGCATACCAAAGTCTGTAATAAGGTAAAAGTTTTCATTTTAGCGGACACAAATTTTAGCGTATTCTGGAATTTCTTTGTCTGTTATGTGATGTTATTGATGTAAACTAAATTTTCCAGGAAGGAGTTTACGGTCAATTGTATCGTTGATGAACCGGCAACGACCTGATGGTATACGCGAAGCTTCAACAAACGAAAACTGCCATGATGAATTCAATGACGAGATCTGCGATTTTCTAAGGGAACAATGTCACCAGCCAGATGTTATCAGGAAATGCAGGTCGACATGTGGCTATTGTGATCAAGGCATACCTGTTGGTAAATACAGCCAAAATATTGTTGTCCCCCTTCGTTTGTTTGTATATTTGTTTGTTTTTTCATGGTTTAACATCCTCTTAACAGCTAAGGTAATTTAATTACTTGCCTCCGTGTGAATTATGAATGCGTGCATGTGTGTATGTGATTGAGGCATGGTATGTTGATTTATCACATACCTGTTGAATCTTGTTATAGTAATACAAGCAATTTTCAGACCATGAAATAAACGTTCTGTATTGCACATGTGCAATACGGAATGTTGTATTTATCTACTAGCCGGAACTACTTTTTATGGGAATCCCCTTGTCATGGCGAACTGAAAAGTTCCCGGTATTTGCAAAAAATATCAAAGTTTATAAAATCTTTGTATCGATCTCTATCAAATACGGAAGGTATGTGATAAAAGCAAGACCACACACTTGTGTTTTTCTAACGAATGAGAAAGCACTCATTTATTGCGCGGACGTATATATTCACTCGTATGCTCCGCGCACTCGTGACTATATTTGTCCGCGCAATAAACTCGTGCTTCCTGATTCGTTAGAAAAACACAAGTGTTTGGTCTTGCATATGTTTTACCTCCTTGTGATAGCGCAGATCTGATGTCGACAATAGTGCTATCTCACTGAAATGCCATGAGGAAGGCACTCGCCCGGTCACATTGTAAACTAGCACCTGGTGAACCAGTTGCTGCCATTACTCTAAAGTCTCAACACTGTACGTTAAGGACTTCGGTATACCCAAACCTGGGGACAGAGCCAGTACCCAACTGCCGGGAACGCTCAACATTAAAGCGTATTAATAATGGTATTGCCAAGCATGAGGCTAGGAAAGTCACCTCTCGTAGCACTCAGATATACAAAAATCTATTCATGTACATTCACTACTGTATGATTCGATGTATAGAAAAAAGTAAGAAAGAAAGGAATGACGTTTTACGCAGATGATAATGTCCTGAAAAAATCCCTTGTCCTTCATGAAAGTCTATTGAATGCATGTAGTAGTCAGAGATAATTCTTAAGATAACAATAGGTTCCATGTCGCAATGCTTGAAAGAGACTTTTTCGGAATTCGCAACATTGGGATGGTACTTCACAACATCACTAATTAGATTCAGGAAAAACTAAATTACAATAAAAATATCACTACACAGTCAGGTCGACATAGCAAATATATAGCATTTTTTTCCTGGAAATAATATGATTCACAATAAACAAAGCAAGAAAAAACAGGAGTGTAAACAAACTTGAAATCCACACTCGAAATCGATAACAGTAACACAAAAAATGAGCAAGGGGAAGATTCACACAGATACATTTGTAAAGAAATAAAAGAATACGACCAGGTGTTCAGGAAGAGTAAGCGTCTGCTGCCAAACTGATATACCTGAAATTGAAGATGTTTGCAAGGTCTTGGTTTCCTGTCCTGATGGGCTCTTCAAATTACATGCTCATAACTATGATCAGATATTTTTTTATGGTAGGTCGGTTGCAGAATAAAGCTAGAAGTAAACAGTGGTTCTTCAAATTGAACGTAAACGCATTTTATGATGGATACATATCAGCATACATAGCTTAGTATTACAATGTGTCGCCAAAATCTATATGTTGTCAACCTGCAGTGTATAAATTACCTGTGTCACAATTACATTATAAGTCGTAATTTGATTTTAATAAATGGTTACCTTTCTTTTTGTCACTTCTGATTTTTTTATAATAATCGCCTATTGGTCACAATTGTTCTGTGATCTTTTGGTACATAATTACGTTTATTGTTTTGATGTACCGCTATTTATATCTTCGTACGTTTACGTTTAAAAGCACCCTGTATACAATATTTCTCTTTTGATAAGACGAATTCATTATCATTTCGAATAAATGAATATTATATTTCAGTGACAACACCCAAGCCATTGACACAAAGCCCTGGTACCGTGCCACATGTTACAGCAACGCCGCCGCCAGGGGGCGCCACAGTACCTGTCGTTTCCGTTGGATCTTTTGCAACTACTAACGGGTTGACCTTTGAACCTTCCAGTGGTACGTTTGATGAATATGCAACTATGATCGTGTGAGACTTTGTATTGCTAACTGTATAGTTTCCTAACCTGATACTCCGCTGAAGACTTGCCATTCAGAAAATTTACTGCAAACGTTGAAACGTTCTGTATCAGTATCACAGTGAGGACAGACTTATTGCCTACCATATCCACAGGCACATGTGGTCAGGAGAATGTCTCGGTGTTGATTATATAGGGGAAAACAATAAATAAAAAAAAAAAAAAAAAA
>JAUMHH010151273.1:0-15572 GCA_032359455.1 Chlamys rubida | reverse complement strand
AATAGAGTGTAAACGTCTAGCAATAGAGTGTAAACGTCTAGCAATAGAGTGTAAACGTCTAGCAATAGAGTGTAAACGTCTAGCAATAGAGTGTAAACATGGAAGTGCTCAACATACTCAACAGTAACAAAGGATTAGTCGCCAGAAATCAGTATGTCCGGATTAAAATATGGCACTATAAACCTTTTTTTTTTTTACTTTTATGTTAGAAGATTTACAGGTAGTTCGGTTTTAAACATATGTATCGCAAACAATCGAATTACACAAACTTGAATATGTATTATGTAAGACGTCCTATCTATCGACATGTAAATTGGTTTGGCCAGTAAAATCTCAGAAAATTGGTACAGTAGAAAATGTAAGTGATTGTGTTCTGTCAAACGACTACATGTAGTACAGTATTTCAACTACAATGTGATATAACAAATACCTAGAGCGTGATTTAATTATTATGTGAAATTATAATTAATACATGCTTGAAAGGCGATTTCTAAAAGTTTGTCATCGAGTACATATAACAACACGTGGATGACACGCTCAGATCCCTACTAGATTGCTGCATGTGGTGACGTAACATTGCTGGATAAGGAGATAGAGGGTCCAGATGGTTTTAGATCGGAATCAAAGATTTGTCTAATCTCTTCGATTGTTTATCTGGATTCAGTCTAGACTAAATCGTATATACATGTTCACTGTCATATTCAATTAAACACCAGACCATACGCATGCCTTTCCTGTACGCAATCATTCCAAACACCTGTTACCTAGATACGTAGGTTTCATTCTGGTGTTATTATTCTTATTATTAGCTTAGTTGTTTTAGCAAACAGATACTCTGTTTTGCGCGTTAAACTATCCAGTGAGGGCTTATTTGAGAAACATGGCAAAAGGCCTGTGGAATATTCCACGTAGTGAATTTATGTTTTTGGATTAGTGTCAATGTTAGAATTTCCGTACACAACAGTTTATCGATTAATTTGTAATTGTTAATATTCATGGATACCTAATTAGCATACAGCTCTTCGACATCGGGAACATGAATTACACTTTGCATTGAGTTTCTACACCTCTGTACAGATGTCACGCCCCAGGAGAGGTGGTTGGATTAAAACATCCCAGGATTAATTGAGTTTGACAAATTCAGACAGAAATATGCCGAAGAATTCATGAATCAATAAAACCCTACAATATTGGAACAAACCTCTTAAACTCGACGTAATAAAACCAAACAAGATTGTAACAAACCTCCTAAGCTCCATGAAGAGCAAAAGAAACCCATTTTATTCGGGTTTGAATTACACCGAGGGTTAAACAAAACCTGTGTTGAATATCCAATGACGTAATATTATACCATGTAAATGTAAACATGACGCGATTTAAAACGGCTACAATAACGTATAGACAATGGTAAAAATGGCCACCTTTATATAGGCAACTAGAAAAGAATATATAAGTTACATGAATATTGGGTAAAATAGGATAGTTGTGCAAAATAAAGACCATGCATTGGCTTAATAACCATCAACGCAAGGAAGTTTTCGAACTGATTGATATGTGTTTGTGTGTGTATGCCTGGTGCAGCGAGACGAAGGAACGAGCAGATCTTTTCTTAATCAAGATTTTATTAATAAACATCTTGTGGAATGTCCCTACTTCTGTTCTTAAGGCAGCAGTACCAGTTCAGAGGTTGGATCACGTGGTCAACGCTGTTCGTGTTTCTGTATTTGTTGATTTGTTGATTACAAATCTGGTTGCTCTTTGCCGTACCATTTCTAGACGATGACTATATGACTTGGGCCTCATAATGAGCTGGCATGTGCTAGCTTTGGGTTTACAAGTCTTATGTAGGTTTGGCTTTAAAATGATGCTGAGCTGATCTTAGTATTTCTCTTGTGGAAGCCAACTTAACTTTAACACAGGCGTTGCTGATATAGGATCCCACTTTAGATCTGATTTGATAGTGACACCTAACTAGTTGTCCCTGTCGACACGTTGTAACTCCTTGTCTTGCAGTGAATATGGGTAATTTTGTACATGTTTGATTTTTTTTTCTTATTTCTAAACATTTTCTTCAGGTTGGTAAGAATGAATAGTAATAAGGTAATGTAACCAGTAGGTGTTTATGTGTAACGTTTTGGTGAGTGGTACTATACGTACCCTATCACCTTCATCAGACATAAGAATTGTGTCTGATGAAGGTGACAGCGTACGTATCGTAGTATACACATATACACTTACTGGTTGTGATACACATAACCTTAGTACTATGTTTGTTATTTGTTATTTGTCAGAAGGAAACGACATTTTTCTAGTTTTTTTCCATACGGCTGATATATTCAGGTCTTCTTGCAGGAGCTTGACACTGATAGATGACATCATTGCAAGGTACACAATATCTTTATCTGCAAAAATCCATCCGCTTGGATTTAAGCTAACAGGAATATCAAAAGATATTAAGTTATCATTCTGAGCTCTTAAGGAACACTTTACTTGACTCCAATGTAACAACATGAAGATGTTTTCCTTTCCTCGATACTCCAGGGGTTACGCTCTATTTCAATCTCTGCACTCCTGGAATATGTCATAGCAAAATCGGGCTAGCTATTGGATTGGTCTCAGGCAAAAAAACCCGGTCCTATCGCAAGGCTCATACCTGTCCTTTAACGAGAACGATTCCCGACTTAAAAGCCAGTCAATTTTACTGTTACGCGACCTCGAGATTCTTTTGATGTACAACTAAGGATCATAAAAGTCTTCCTGTCTCATCCACAAGGTGACGCACACTGCGCCTTATAATTCCAGGAGTGCGAAAGTAAGCGTAACCCTGGAGTAATGAGGATGATGTTCTCCCTTCTACGATTACTGCCTACTTCCTGTTACCAATAAAGGTCGAGTTCTACAGAAACAATATGGTAGAGGGAGTTGTACAGAAACAATACGGTAGAGGGTGTTGTACAGAAACAATATGGTAGAGGGAGTTGTACAGAAACAATACGGTAGAGGGAGTTGTTTACATATGTGTGGTTACTGGTCACTAGGTCTTCTAACAATTAACTGCAGATACATGCCAGGGAAATTGTTTTTTATTTTATGAATTTATCTTAGAAACTATCTTAATGCGCGTGCACTAACTTCTAATCAGGAGGAACAATGCTAGAATGATGGGTTGCAATAAAAGACTACAGAGAGGATACTAGGTAAATATTATAGAGAAGAAATGTGCAATTTCGTATGCAAGTGTATGTTTACTTATTGACACTTATAAACACTATATATGTAATGCAATCACGACTTCCTTTAAACACAGTAACATACAATTAGTAAGTTATGGTGTAATGTACCCTGGTTTTTTGTGTTGCCTGATGTCGGAGGCCGTTTACATGTCGTCATGGTTACAGACGCTATACTGTCAACATGTCGAACTCCGTGTTTGACACAAGATCCTACATAGCAACTTAGTCATCTATATCTATGGAATCAAGCAAAGAAGTCGCTTTCGATGACAGACGTCGGTTTACGTTACTTGTGATCCCTGTAATAGATATTGAAGTATACTTTTGCTATCCCCAGATACCTTAACATGAGATTTAAATGGTCCAAGGCCTTTGTCGGGGACACCATTAAAAGCTTATCAATGTCGAAAGTGTCATTCATACAATCAAGTTCACATTTCTGAAAATACATAAAAACAAACATTATCTCTAACTACAAAGCTACGTCATCTATTGATACGATTGATGTAAGATGAAGATATCTATCTACAAACAGTGAAATTTCATTCAAGCTCGCAAAATATAAAAGTATTTTCATATCAAGTTTCTGAAAAACACTCAAACAAATTTACTATCCGGTTATGTGTACATTAAGTGCTGACGTTTAATTTAGCCAGTATCATCATGTTTCTTTTATAGAAATGACGTCTCCTAGAAGTTTATAATGAAGACCCTTTCCCCGTCAGACAGCGTCATTAACATTCAGTCTCATTGGTGTTTATCTGTGATATTCCCATCGAAACGATGCTAGCCTCCTCTCCTAAATAACACTCTGATTCAATCTGTAGACATTTGACGGTTTAACGAAACAGTGTAAACACCTTCTCCCCAAAACAGATTCAATCTATAGACGTTTAACGTTGTTGTTCTTGTTTATTTTTGAGGCCCTTTAGATGTTTTTTTTTACTATCTGTGAACTGAACCTAGTTGTTTTTGTTGATTGTACTGTTGTCGTGTTTTCCGCAAATGTCCTCATGTGAAACTGACGCGTTAGTGCCGAAATACTGCCACTCCGGACTTGGAGCCTTATATTAACTGATCGTAATACAGATTGTTAGTGTCCAATTTAGTATGTTTGTTTTTCTGTTTTATCACTACTGGTTGACCCCGGTTTGTGTTTTTAAGGTGGTTGACGTATGTTCAGGGGAGAAATTTACGATCTGAGAACCGTTTAAATTGCTACTTATCTGTGTGTGGGCCACCATAGAACATCGTCGCAGGCGTACTGTATAAGTAATTCGCTCCTGGTCATTGTGTGGCGAGATGTAGACTGGATCTGATCTTACCTCGCGGGCTTACACAAGTCAATAGGTGAATAAAAATCAAACAAATTCCTTTCTTGAAGGATAAACATAATAAATTGAAGAGTTTTCCATCTAATCTTGTCATTAGATGATGAGGGGTGGTCGGGTGGCACTGCGAATAGCACAGTTGCCTTTCACCAAGACGACCGGGGTTCGATTCTATACTAAAGGTATTGCCTCGCCTGCCCCACCACGTGTGTGTTCTCCTGGTACTCTGGTCTCCTACCACATTAAGGCCATGTCTGGGCATTCTGCAAGAGAGATAAGTATAAGTTCTAAGTTTTTTTTATATTTTTACTTGATGCAGATAAACTTTGAACTACCGTTATAAATACAATGATGTGTCACGTTAGACATTTGCATTATAACGAATAGTGAACTATTCACCTGGTACTGTAACTCACAATAGGTGGTTGTTTACAGGATAACTACCCTGATCATCCGTGGGCCCCGTGGATGAAGTGCTGAAGGAACAGTGTGACATGACCAGCAACGTTAAAAGCTTGGAGGGATATCTGTATACCGCAATGACCCCTACAGGCCGTCCGTTGATACAGATTGATATCAGCGACCCCTTCATCCCAAAGACCTCCACCAATGTCAGCGACTTTTTCTTCCCCCGGGGCCCTCCGCCCGTATCAGCTGTCCTTACTTCCCCCGGGACCTCTGTCGATATCAGCGACTCCAACGTCCCCGGTAGCTTGATGTCCGCCGATATGACGGACGATATCAACTTCATTAGATAAATGTCATTATCTGCAGAATGTTTTCAGGAAATATGTATACACTGGTGAAGTTATCAGATGATTACGTACTTCCCTCATAACCTTATCTTTATGTCTGGTGGTATGTTGCACACATACGTGGTTATTTCGTCATTCTTATCGGCTTATGTCGATGTTCGCAACAAATTGTCACAGTTCAAATTTAGTGCAGCACTGGTTATTAAGAAATAATAAACCTATGTGCGTTTATTGTAATTGAATACACTTTGGTCCGAGTAAATTATTTTTCCAGCATTTTGAATCCCATGTTTATACAATGTACATTGTATCATTCAACCATAAGTTATACAAACATGTGTTGATTATTTCTATTCTACCGTGTAATTTGCTTCTTTTCCACAGTCCCTGCATTATGTGGTATGGCCTATACTATCTAATGTTTAAAATTAGGCGGTTTCCTGCTCGTGCAAATATTTGCTGCTTAAGACCTTTGTCTTCCTGGTTGATACATTGTCATGCTGGCATATTCTCCGGTACATGACGCGGGCAGGCAAGCCAACTGGTGGTCCGTAACTTAGTGGTCCTACCACATACTGTTAAGCTAAATTGTTTCATGGCAAATGTAAGACCAAAATTTGACAACTTTTGAAACCATGTCTCCAGTCTGGGTCTGAAACCCCCGCGCTGTCGACATTTTCGTGGTTGTTTTTTGGTTTGAAAATTCAGCAAACACTGAACCTCGGACACTGACGCCATACTTACCCGAGATGTTTATTCAACCAGTGAAAAGCAGAATTCAATTGACATTGCTCGTCAACAAATTAAATCTACATACATTTCCTTGCTAGAAATGGAAGACGACGATAAACCACACTGTATAAACTGCGTCCCAAAACTCCTGTTCGTGGTTACCACGTTTGAATTCTGAGTTAAAGGTTGTAGGTTCGACTCTACATACTAGCAGACTAGTAAGTCTCGGTCTGTTGTATTGAATGAGAAATGTACCAATCGTCGGAGACAATGAAAATAAAAAAAAATATTAAAAGAACAACTCTGGCGTCTACCACCATCACCTCAAAACTTAGCTTGGCGACAATCTCCATCTTCATCCTAAAGATAAAAATAATTATTTTAGATAGAAGTATATATATTTGATAGATTATTTAAATGGAATATTGGCTGAGATTAACATGTTTCATGTACCAACTAGAAGCATTCCAGTAGCTCTATCTCTGATCAATAAAATCCACCCTAACCTTTCATAAATTAAAGGGTCATCCACAAACGACGGCTTATTTTTTTTAAGGAAACATAGACACTGGATTTCCCGACAAAGCCAAGTTTGCAACACCGGACATTTCAAGATCTGACCCTGACCCTGTAATAACTAACTGTTTAACATTACAAAACCTTTATGTTTTAAGACTTGTGTTTTTACCCTCTATCATTAACATAATCTTTGACACACGACTAAAGCTGCTGATATTTGACTTTGAAGATAACATTTAATCGAAATCAGCGGACCGGGAAAGACTCTTGTGATGTCCTAATCAGGCGAATGTCGCCAATTGGTTATTTTTGTAGCATTCTTTTGGAGATTCGTAGCGTTGTAGCGTGGGAGTAATGTGAAGAAACTGAAATAACAAACTCCTCCACGTTGACATACACGGTAGAACAGTATCGTACTCTAAAAAACGTACCCAAGATCAAACGGATACGTTTATGTTTTTGATGGAAATTACCCATCATAAAAATTCAATTGAGAGTTTAATGGGTTAGGTAGATTTATATTGAGATTGCGGGTTGTTTACAGAGGCACTGAGGGTTTTAGTATATCTTGCCGTTTAATCGACACGGGTTGCTGGATCACATAGATATAAGTACAACCCCAAGGACGACTGAAAGTCGAACACTTTCATTATTAAACGTCCCTATCATACCAATATGCGTTGTCATCGTCGGCGTAGTAGTGTGAAAACATTTTAGACACCTCTGCTCAATTGCTGGTTTAAACAATCTTTTCAGATATGCATTTTTGCATTAGAAAACTTGATTTCAGTCAGTTATAATTTAATCAGGATAAACCAAGTTCGTTTGAATTAAAATCCGTATATGAGTCATTGGAATATGAGTATGTTTGCTGCGTTCCTGAACAAGAAAATGTGCGAAGTTAGCAGGGAAAAATAATTCTTAAACTGAGAGGAGAGAGAAACCATATATCTACACGTAGCTACAGTGTAGTCCAAGTCAATGAATCTGTCCTCGACATATCATTTATCGACTGCTACGATAGGTAGGGACAAGGAAATAGTAACACCCGTCCCTTCAAATAGCCACTTAACGACTTTGTTAGTGGTCAGTTTATTACTGTGTTTACCTGCTACAGAGTGGTCATACTTGTCAATTACGACGATTCAAATACTCACAATTTTGACTTTCGCTCGAACAATAGAGCTATTGACCAAAAAACCATCTTGCCACTTTGTTGACCTCTGACCATTTCCACGCTGTTGACCTCTGACTATTACAAAGCTGTTGACCTCTGACTATTACAAAGCTGTTGACTTCTGACTATTTCCACACTTTTGACATCTGACTATTTCTACGCTATTGACCTTTGACTATTTCCACGCTGTTGACCTCTCACTTTTTCCATGCTGTTGACCTCTCACTATTTCCATGCTGTTGACCTCTAACTATTTCCACGCTGTTGACCTCTGACTATTTCCACACTGCTGACCTCTGACTTTTCCCATGCTGTTGACCTCTGACTATTTCCACACTGCTGACCTCTGACTTTTCCCACGCTGTTGACCTCTCACTTTTTCCATGCTGTTGACCTCTCACTATTTCCACACTGCTGACCTCTGATTTTTTCCATGCTGTTGACCTCTCACTATTTCCACGCTGTTGACCTCTAACTATTTTCACGCTGTTGACCTTTGACTATTTCCACGCTGTTGACCTCTCGCTTTTTCCATGCTGTTGACCTCTCACTATTTCCACGCTGTTGACCTCTAACTATTTCCACGCTGTTGACCTCTGACTATTTCCACGCTGTTGACCTCTAACTTTTCCCATGCTGTTGACCTCTAACTATTTCCACGCTGTTGACCTCTAACTATTTCCACGCTGTTGACCTCTGACTATTTCATCACTGTTTACCTCTGACTATTACAAAGCTGTTGATCTCTAACTATCCGTACGCTGTTGACCTTTGGCTATTTCTACGCTATTGACCTCTGACTATTTCCATGCTGTTGACCACTGACTATTTCTACGCTATTGACCTCTGACTATTTCCATGCTGTTGACCACTGACTATTTATACGCTATTGACCTCTGACTATTTCCCTGCTGTTGACCTCTGACTATTTCCACAATGTTGACCTCTGACTATTTCTATGTTGTTGACCTTTGCCTATTTCCACGCTGTTGACCTTTGACTATGTCCAATCTGTTGACCTCTGACTATTACAAAGTTGCTTATTATTGACTATTTTCACGCTATTTACTTTTTACTATTTCCACGCTGTTGATCTTTGCCTATTTCCACGCTGTTGACCTTTGACTATTTCCACGCTGTTGACCTCTGACTATTTTCACGCTATTTACTTTTTACTATTTCCACGCTGTTGACCTCTGACTATTTCAACGCTATTGGCCTTTGACTATTTCCACGCTGTTGACCTCTGACGATTTCCACACTGCTGACCTTTGACTATTTCCACACTGTTGACCTCTGACTATTTCCATGTTGTTGACCTCTGACTGTTGCCATGCTTTTGACCTTTAATTATTTAAGAAGGATCGGAAAATAGGTTTTTAGCTTATAATATTCCTCTCCCAAATACATTCACATGCAAATATTTCCTCGAAACTGGGACACCTTAACTGCAATTAGAATTACATAAAAAGGTCTTCTATAGTTGCCTCGCTATACTTTGACCTGTTCAACACGATAACAGGTGGGATAAAAAACAGACGACTGACTTAAAAGTTTACTCCATTACATCATTTTTATCATGTTAAATTCTAACCGTGTTACAAACTACCACTGACACTTATAATAACATTAAATTAAAATGAATAACAACTATCACAATTAGCAGTACGAGTCACACAAGATAAATTTCTTACGTAACATTGACAAACAACGCATTTTTATTTTATTTAATAACATTTAATTAAAACGTGTCTCCAGGTCTACTGCTTAACGTGATAAACGCCAGTGATCCCACACCTGATCAGTGGGGCTGGTGGCTGGCTGTCCTTTTCTCTAGAACACTGATCAAGACTCTCGCTACAGCCGCACTTTTTTCCAATAGTGTTTCAAACACTTGCTGATTCAGCAGAATTTTCACAGCAAATCGATCAACTTGGTCTAGCGAGACGATACATTCGGTAGCGTGAGCTCTACCGTAAATGTCCAAGTATTCTACAAGAGAATTATCGAGGTTTTCAATAACATCTACATTGCACCGTTAAGTCAGGAGACGCCAAAAACAACAATGATATTACTATCACGAAACGGCGTTACGTCATCAATCTTGGATCGATTGGTCCAGGAAAGCTCTCGGACGTAAATGTTTAAGGATACTCTTAAATAGCATTAAATTATATCCGTATTTTTGGTACGTGAATAAGAAATTAAAAACTATTGGTGACAAACGATTGGAAATTTTAACATGTGCTATATGACTAACAGAGTTACATAATTCTGTTCCGTTATCCATTTCTATCACGTGATTTTCTGAGACTTTTATGTAATATCGACAGCCTTGGGCCCATTATTACTATTGTAATTAAAAACTCACAACTGCAAAATATGGTTGTGCTGCCATGATCTGACTAAGATTACGGTTTATCGTGGAACACGCGATGAGTATTGATCATGTAACGCATTCCACGAATGGATCAATCATTATTTATGCTTAACCTGCGCTTCCGCTGGCGTGCACAAACATCCATGTACAGCATCACGAGCAAAGTATAATAAAAGGTATGTGACAAATACGTTCTTTTAGGTACTGTTCACGTGACATGTTGCAAATATTGCAAAACTAGAAATTAGCTGACACGTTCTCAACTATAAGTTGGAGGTTTAATAAATTCATTCAATACATATAGAATTACATGTATTTCAAACTGTGTTATTTGGAAACGGCACTTCAAACATGTAATATTTAATTGTAAGGGAGCCGACAGAGTTTTGTTCTGTTCCATCATGTCAGTTGACCAGAAGGGAGAGAAAATGAATACAAAGAGTATTTCATTCTCAAAGTCACTTAAATAAATATTACATTTGAGAACATAATTGAAGCTGATTTCAAAATCAAATTCAGAAGTTCCTATCAAATGTCAGGTGATACTTTCTTGGAGAAAATAAAACATTAACCGGGCAGTGACGTCATGAAATTTCGATTACTTTAAGGAGGGACAACATAACCTGTAATTAAGAAGAGGGTCATAAACTCGGATTTAGTAAACACGGGTCAAGGAGGGACGTCATTAATATGGGGTAAAGAGGGATGACATAACATTATGTGACATTAATCTTTAATCAAGGTGATTGATCGGCTATAATCTTTTCTTTACAATATTTGACAATAGATGTGTAAGCTGTGTAGAGCGATAATCGCACGGGACTCTGATGTCCGTACATAACTATGAATGGTAATGTCACACACGTGTCGTTATGGGCTTTCTTTCCTACAGATTTATTTCGTACATAACTACGAATGGTAATGTCACACACGTGTCGTTATGGGCTTTCTTTCCTACAGATTTATTTCGTCTTAAGGATTCTTGTCCCACTGTAGACAAAACACTAGAGAGTTCCACGGTAGCTTTTGTAAATACAGTGACCTCCCCTTAGTATCTTATTTGGATAAAGCTACTGTTGACCAGGAGGCGAACCTGATGTCCAGAGTTCGAACCCTACTCCGGCCTCATTTGATTTCTACACTCAGAAATCTGTCCTGATCTGTTTTGGGGTTTTTTTTTTTTTTTTGACAAATTATGCTTTTTATTCAGAACTAATTTATCAAGGTCATATTGAAACCGGGAAAATATGCAAACTTCGTTTTTGAAGCTTATGAGAACAGTATATAAAAGTTCAGATAGTATAGAATCAAACAGGATATTCTAACGAAATGAGCCTTTAGCGATATACTGGGCTACGACTGGTATACAGGTGGTATAGACGTAACAAGTGTTTGTTGGTCTCAACCTCTACTTCGATATAAGCAAATAAATGTACGGGAAAGGCAGATAGAACAAATACAAAAACGACATATTTGATGGCAAAACATGATCGATATGTATTGACGAGCACGTTCCCAGTCGACTAAAGTGGTCGTTTACAACAATACCCAACATTTTATCGCCTGCTCATAACACGCCTCTTGCATTTCACCAGGAATGAATTGCCGAGATTTAGTGATGTGATATTCCCCCTTAGGGCATACTTTATGTGTTAGTAAAACCATACACACATTCGCGTCAGAAATGGATCATTTACACAATCATACCTTCTTTTTTCACTGTTTCAGTCTTCCATGAAGCCAAACATTTGGAAACGTTTAACACGTTGAGTGATGCCGTTCGGAACCAGCCTGTAATAAGTGGTTCTTGGTGTTGACGTTGGCTTGTCATGTTGGCTTTATTTCTGAAGAATATCCCTCGGGTGTCTTCGTGTTCCACATCGCGTCAAATGAATATGTTAACTGGAAAAAATAAATAAATAAAAAATGCAGACTTTGTTGGATTGACACATCAATCTTATAAAGACAGGATGAGGACAAAGCAAACACGTTTATATCGAGCATGCCATGAGACGGAGCCAAACAGTTCTGTGTAATCCTGGAATCTCTTTTATGTATGATGAAGAAAATGGAATACTGACACAGACAGTATGGAGCATTTCGTTTACCAATAATGTATGTTTAAGAAGAAACCAAATAAAAAGCTTGAGGAAAACATGTCACACCTGACCACCTCCCTACAGAAACCCTCTGTCTATCCTGACAACATTACTTCAGAAACTCTCTGTCTATCCTGACCACCTCCCTACAGAAACTCTCTGTCTATCCTGACCACCTCCCTACAGAAACTCTCTGTCTATCCTGACCACCTCCCTACAAAAACCATCTTCCTATCCTGACCACATTCCTACAGAGACCCTCTTCCTATCCTGACCACATCCCTACAAAAACCCTGTCTATCCTGACCACATTCCTACAGAGACCCTCTTCCTATCCTGACCACATCCCTACATAAACCCTCTGTCTATCCTGACCACCTCCCTACAAAAACCCTGTCTATCCTGACCACCTCCCTACAAAAACCCTCTGTCTATCCTGACCACCTCCCTACATGAACCCTCTGTCTATCCTGACCACCTCCCTACAGAAACTCTCTGTCTATCCTGACCACCTCCCCACAGAAACACTCTGTTTATCCTTAACACCTCCCTACAGAAACTCTCTGTTTATCCTGACCACCTCCCTACAGAAACTCTCTGTCTATCCTGACCACATCCCTACATGAACCCTCTGTCTATCCTGACCACCTCCCTACAGAAACTCTCCGTTTATCTTGACCACCTCCCTACAGAAAAGCTCTGTCTATCATGACCACCTCCCTACAGAAATCCTCTGTCTATCCTTACCACCTCCCTATAAAAACCATCTGTCTTCACATCACATTTCTGTTTAGAGATGATTACAAAGGAAAAAGTATTTTTGTAGACAACTTGCTATTTTATGTAGTATAACAATGTACCTGCATTGAGGTATTCTACACAAAACGTGATGACTTGACGTAAGAAACTAAAACCGAATGCTTCTGTCTGCATTCGGAATATTGATTTACAATTATTGTCCTTCGTTTTAGAAATGTGAGAGGCACCTGAGTGACTTTGACCGTTAAGACAGAAGAATGCTGTCTGCATCCTATGAGTCACTGCGCGACATTATTGTACCAAGTGTCTTTCTGTAAACCTATGTCTACAGAAATAATTGTGACAGTAGTTAGGGGTAGACTCAGAGCTTTTTACAATTGGTTTTTCAGTGATATCACCAAAATGAATTGTAATATCATCTATATCACCAAATCACCTAATGATATCACCGTGATGATTAGTAGGTTGATATCATTTTAATTCATTAGATATTTCGTGATATCATCAATTAATAAAGATGACATCACTAATTCATTAACGTAATTATGAGTTATGGACCCTCTAGCGTACTCACTTCAAGTATGGTGATATCTTACATTATTGTCGCCCACCCACGTCACCACATCTACTGCAAGCATTTTGTAGTTGACAGTCCGACAAAGAAAATAGACGTTCCAACAGAGGAAGGCTGTATAATACTAAATAACAATCCAAACAAGTCTTTTATATATATTCTCCTATGTATATCTCTATCGTACGTTGGAATTTCCTTGCCATTACCACAGTTCTCAATTTGAGTACATGACATTACCTGGATCTGATACGTAACCAGTAGACGCTTACTTTTCTGTATAGCCCTGGTCTTATTCCTGTACTTTTTTTCAATTTCACAGTACACAGCTTTCTTTTGTTCATGCTATGCTCTAATTTGTCGATTTTGAGTTCGGATAACGGTTTTGGTTACATTTCGATATATTTTTATTATTATTATCAGGAGAAAGGTGAGAAATGTAGTTGTTTTGGACAGAGTGACCTCACCATTTAATTTGAACATAAAACATTACCACACTTTAAACACAAATCTTTATCAACATCGAATTGTCCACAGTATTGTTTTATTTATAGACATATTTTGCTGGTGTCTGGTGCGATCCCCTTAAAATCTGCAAATAAAGAAAAACTAGTGTTACCTGTGAACGGTTATTCGATTATCTTTTTTGATATAATTTGCTAATAAATTCAAGCATTTTTATTTGTTTAAAATATAGTCTCACAATTACATGTCTTCTGTCTCATTCACTCTATGTTTGTCCGGGCCATGTGATTAACAATCGTTTGTGAAATATTATTCCGGATTCCGGAAAGAAACCTTCATGTTGAAAACATGAACAGCACACGGAATTATGTCATTTAATACACATTTTATAATTTGGGTTTGTCCATATTACAACAACAAAAAGCACCTTTTTATATTTTTCAACGGCGCATTGTCAGAACGAAAACTATCAAATAAGGAACTTCGAATGACGCATTATGCATAGCAACAATCAATTAAGAGCCGACTTTGAAAATGAAACAAAGATGGCGACAAAAGAAAAGCCAGAAAAGTTGTAATAGTCCTCGTCAGCACATACAAACCTGTACTTTCCGGGTACTAATTTGACGGTCACAAAACAGTATAATTATCGGACATATACCCCGGAGTAACACGAGCTGTGATAGCCGAGTAGTCATGACAAACCAGCACTGAACGCTGTTATCACAGCCTCAGAGAAAATTAACAATAAAACCACTTTAAACATGAAACCCTGAGCACGGTTCCCTGTAAACACTGTCATGACATCATCTAATGGGTCCATCTAGCAGAAAATAAAACTGATTTGGAAATCAAATAGGGTATAAAACGCCTGCACGCTTTAATAGGTTGAAGGATAATGCCCTCTTTTGAAAAGAAATTTGCAATTCCCGTATATGTACGTTTGGGTATTGGGACAATACTTACCGTTATGTAACCTCTCACATTACGTAACACTGTTGTCATGGTGACTACAGGAGATGATGAGTCAGTTCCACAGATCCAGTAGCCATGCCGCTGTACCGTTGATCACCTAATAAATACCAGTATATAGTATGTGTAATCTATTGAACCTAATCAACATTTTTCAAAACCGATTGATTGATTGAGTTTCAATCTAAACAAATCATACAATTATGTGGTCAGGCGGTCATACAACTGGGTTCTTTAACTATTGTCACTTTTGACGTTTTAACGTGCAATTACTTTATGATGTGTCTTGTCGCTATCTACTCTTTCCTCTGCTTGCCCCATCTCTGCCTTGTCCACGTTCTTCTGTTCTCCTTCTTGCCTTGTCTACGTTCCCTTAATTCTTTTATGTGTCCTGTCTTGTTGACAAAGGTCCATCTGTTCTGGTCGTATCACCATTGAACAATCCTCAGTTATATACTAATGATAGTCGGCCAGTTGACTTTGACTACCAGGCGCGGATTTAGGGGGGGGCACACCCGGCCCCGGCCCCCCCTTTTGGCAGCGAAATTTTCATTTTTTCACTATATATTAACAATTTTG
>JAUMHH010151262.1:0-19329 GCA_032359455.1 Chlamys rubida | reverse complement strand
ATATCAATGTAATTGTATATATGAAGTAGTATTGTTATAATATCAATGTAATTGTATATATGAAGTAGTATTGTTATGATATCAATGTAATTGTATATATGAAGTAGTATTGTTATGATATCAATGTAATTGTATATATGAAGTAGTAATGTTATAATATCAATGTAATTGTATATATGAATTAATATTGCTATAGTATATATAATATTATATATATTTTATAGCTGTAGATCCTGTCACACCGATACACAATGTAACGGCATTTACAATTATGAAAACTAAAATTAAAAGTCGATCCTAAGTTGGAGAGAATTTTTCCTAAAACATTTGCACAATATTTTAACAACAAGGAAGTATCGTTATATCAATATAAACTGTGATCTATTGGCTCTATTGATTGTAAACAACTGACTACAACTGCAAAAACAACCTAAATTTGGAATAATATCCTTTTTCTGACAAATTCAATATCACGATTTTCAGAACAACTTATATTTAACATCGGTATTGGTAAGGATACAACCCAACGGTTTTTAATGATATCATCTTCCCTCCCTATGATCACGCCCCTTTCCGATTGTCTGCAAATCATAAGATAGAACCAGAGGATTTCCCTAACCTTAATATATTGGCAGGAGGTCCCCTTGGGGTTAAATCATGTGGTCAGTCATTGCATTGATTGATCAGTTAGATGGATTGTACTGTGTAAATATAACATTATCGGTATGCTGCTGCTATGTTTTCAATATTCTTTAGGAAATCATGTGTAGGGTAGTAGAAATGATATATGTGTAGAGTAGTACCCTTAGAGCTCCCCTGTAACACAGAAGCAAAGAGAAGGAAGCGACAGGCCTCTCATTGGAGGTCTCACATTTACATTTTATACTTCCTACAGCAGGTTTACGTCATTCATGTTAAGGGACGTAACCCTGATGGGAAACACCCAGCCATTTTAATATCGGGTACACTCCGTGTATAAAAAGCGGTATGGCTCTAAGCAGGACTATAACTTGTAAGGTTGCGAAGGTAGAAATATGAAAATGGCAAAGGTATGTAAAGCTAAAAGAATATAGATGATAAAAATATTTGTGCTTAAACCAAACAAAATTAACAGAATATCAACAAGTTGCTTGTTACTATAGTAAAATAGTGAGTTTCACTTTCATTTAATAGGAATGCTATCAGATCTGTTGGAATGGAACGATATCGTATATTTATAGTACCTTTACCTGCACATACGTGTTATATAATCGGAGAGTGACAGAACTTGACAATCTCATACATAATATTACATTATACTTTGTTCATGTTGCAGATATTCCATCACTTTTTATTATAAATTATATTTGTTACAATTTTATTGTTTCAAATGTACGTCAGTTTGAATACACATAATTTTGGGAGAATTACGTGAGCTAGTGTGTGACAAACCATTTAGTGAATAGAGGTAATAGAAAAATGCACGACACAAAGACCTTTGTATAGTCACATGAGTGACGATAGTAAACGACTTTCTTGCATTGTTAAAACGATAAATCTATAAAACATTCTGCAATCATAAAACAAAAAACAACCTTATATGCAAAATCTTTTAATCACTTGATGATCAACGATGTATGTTATTGTTTATTTCAGGTAATCCAATGGTCAATTGTTACACTGTTATTCTTGGTTGGCATAGAAACAAGACCGTCTCGACTTCGTCGCACTGTTTGCTATCCTCCTAGCGCATCTGAATACCGCCGGATAGAGAGAAACTACCGCGGAAACGAATACCGGTCTCGTATCCATGACAGTTTTGGAATGATTGAACCTATCCGTACATTGACAACAATACCTGAGGAATATATAGACAAAAAATATCTCCGCATCGAGGGGGACTCCACCTGTCCCGATCTAATTTCGAGCAACGCACCTCTATGTCCATCCTATTTCGTCATGGAGTACGACCAGTTCCGGATCCCGGATACAATGGTTCAAGCAGAGTGTAGCTGTAGTAATTGTCAGGAACAGACATCCGAAAGTGGATATATACGAGAGTGTAAAAAGATAAACTACTACACACGCGTGTTTCGTGTTGTGGGGTGTTCCGATAATAACGTTTACAGGTATGAAGAGGTCTGGGAACCAATAAGTGTTGGATGTCACTGTGTCCGCTCTACGTCCATCCGACAAAACCAGAATACGCACACAGGGTCAGACGGACATGTAGCAAACCCGTGAAAAATCTATGGAGAAAGAACACCACACAAAATGCACAAGAAGTGTCCTTGTTAGTAGACAACTCACAAAAAATACTGGTATAGAAGGTTTCAATGGACGGGTGAGCCTGTTTAGGTAGAGCCTATATTGACTGTGATTGTAGATCCTGAACTATGAGATCAGTAAGTAAAACTGTGAAACGCCAGAACTAGAAAAAATATGGTCAAACCAGGTAAAAATTGCATTTATATATATATATTAGAGACCAATACAAAGAAGAGTAAAGAGTGAAATTATTGGAGTTCTCTGTAATAGTGATACCAAGGTGTGATTATGGAAGAGCAACTGGAATGGAATCCGAATGAGAAAAAGCTGGTTTTAATTGGGGAAAGCTCACAGAAGTTGAATTTAAGTAGCAGAATGACGTAACTACTTCATAAGCTGGGCCTACCATATGATAGGTGAATGACAAAGTGTATGAGACTTAACCAGATCTCCCCGATGTACCACGTTCTTTCCAGTAAACCACATACCTCTCTTCATCTGCATTCAACTTTTAAACATAACTCATATTAAGCGATTGGCGTTAGTATCCTGTTCACATACATGTATTCCCTATAGCACAATATAAATGGCGTTATTCTGACTACATATGTTCTAATATAAAAACGACTTTATTCTTTATATACTTTCACAATATGAATGGCGTTATTTTGTCTACATATATTCTAATGTAAAAACGACTTCATACAATAGAAATGAACGTTCTTCTGACAAAATGCTATTCTTTAATATGAATATTGATGTTAGTGATCCTGCGTTTATTAACGATGTTTATGTGATAATGAGCAATATGCTGTACTGATGGCTGTAGTGGTGAATCTAGTCGTTATATACTGGTCTAGTCTGTGTACAGCTGATATAGGAATATCATGTTCATCTTTATTTATTACATCATCATATCATGTATTTCCCGTATTTTATATACAAACTTTTCATTGACAGCTGATGTGATAATATGTTGTGTTCAAAGTAATATTTCCAAATTGATATATTCATAATGATTCATTCAGCATAAAATGTATACATATTCGTTGTTCAGTCTCCTTATAAACTACCAACTCAAGATGGTTTGATGATACATGACATAAATGTAAGTGCTTAGTTACAAGTGGAATATTTTTTTCATTCAATCATGGCACGACATCGAATTCTAATTTTGAATCTTCCCGCAAAAATACTTCACCATTTGTAAATCGTTTAATTAAAGCTTATCATGAAACAGAAGAAATTCTAGAAGAATGATAAAATCGAATTATTTCAGATATTTAAAAGTAGACTCATAATGGAATATGTTTGCGAGCAACTGATGTTCGTACCATCACAGTGTTAAGCATTTCTATAAGCAACGTATGCATTTCATTCCTTAGATATGACATAAATACAACCCCAATAGTAATGTTGTACTACAATGTGTTACTTTGTTATTGTATAACTGTGTTGTAATACAATCCCAATAGTAATGTACTACAATGTGTTACTTTGTTATTGTATAACTGTGTTGTAATACAATCCCATCAATAATGTACTACAATGTGTTACTTTGTTATTGTATAACTGTGTTGTAACATCTTTATACACGCGGACCTCGTTTTTTTTATTTCATACAGATGTCGTTGTTATTGACTTGTTCTACGGAAAATTGAAAATAAAATGTGATAACAAACTTCGGCGTTTTCTCAATGTGTCATCAGCATTTAAAAATAGTTTTTATTGTTATACATGAAAGGAAAATCATGAAAATTATTTAGCGATCAAAAATAATCTTAGTTAAAGAGATGTTTTACATTTTGTCATTGCATTTTGACGATTTGGTATATGTCATCATGGGCAATGTGGAACATTTTATCGTTATAATTATATTGACGATTTTGTAAGTTTTTTAATTGTATTGACGAATATGAATATGCTACTTTCTGTCATTGTGTATTGACTATGAGTAACAAATGATCATGATGTATCGACATTGTGGTATATTTTGTTCTTGTGTATTTGCATTGAAGATACAATGTAATACAAACAGTCTTATTATACAAATACCCGAGAAATGAACGTCAGACATACATATAAACGGCAATTATATTTTATATTTCATTATGATTTTTTTAATTTTTTTTTTTAAGTTCAGTTAATAACCGAGTTAGTGATTTTTTGTATTAGTCCTCTCCTCGATATTGCCGACTAGACATTCGTATTATGAGCGCTAAATCTGTATCTAAGATATTTTTCCTATTACACGCTATTAAAGTCTAGAGTGTGTGAGTTTGATGTTTGTTCCTGGTCTACATTGCCAATACACCTGATCCACGTCAGTTTATTACAGGTAGTATACGCCAAATAATCTAAGAAAATCTTATCTAATCGGTATTGAACTATTGAACTACCTGGTGTGCACATGTGTAGTATAGACCTACTTTAGTTGTGAACTACCTGGTATGTACATGCGAGTCGAAAATCTATTTTTAGCTTACTCTAAGGGTATTCACCCCAAATCGTTCTGCACTTGAAATCAGCGAGGCATTTTTACGTCACACTTTACTATAAATGATTTTTCCACTAATCAAAAACGGTTTTACTATATGTAGACTTATTAGCATAGCCACTGTGTTCCTAGTCGGGATCCATGTAACTCGTACTTCCTAGCAAGTGTAGGGTGCCAATTCAGGAAGCGATACATACAATACTCACTGATTGTTATCGCTCAATTCAAATCACACAATATAGATATTCTACTCGTCCAGGATGAAGGTTACATCTTATCTGTGTAATAGTTAGATGGTATGTGTGTATAAAGGAAGTTTGGAAAAGGACAATCGAGTAGTGCACACGTGATCTTGTTTAACAGTGGTCGCTATTTATAACACGTTACTGATTTGTGTAAACATTGAAATTACATAATATTTTACAAGCTGCGTGATAGCCTACGTAGGTAGATTTACCCTTTCATGTTTGTCTGCAAGAATAATAAATAATCAGAAAAAAATATAACTATATATAGGCATATATTATGTTTATACCAGTGTAAATAAGGGAAATATTTCATGTTTAGAGTGAAAACATGATACTTTAATAGCCATTGTAGTTGTGAATGACGTATGGGTAAGTACATATAACTAGGAAATCTTCTTTCTATAATGATCGTTAAACATAACGTCGAATGTCGTCCAAAATATATAATGAATATTATGACTACACCAATACTCATGGAAAATAAATTTAGTGTGAACAATATCGTCAGTGTTACGTAAATAAAAAAGTCTTTTAAATTGAGATCTCACTAAACAACAGGAACGGTATCGATAAGGCCATGCGATAGAATACCGGGAACAGACAGCTAAGGTCATGTTACATTGGGAACGGTACGGGCAATGTCATCTTACAGTACTGTAGTCAACATAATAAACAATATTATATATATACTGTATAAGAAATGATAATATTGCTAAAATTTAATTTTCGTAAGATATTAATAATGTATTAATATAAACATGTACATATAGATATAAATATATTGTATTCATTAATATTTATGATTCAATATTATGCATGTATGTATATATAACGTGGCCAGTTAAGCTGGCTGACATCTCCGTTGTTTCGCTGGAAAGTGTTTTATCCGTAGGTCTCTATTTAAATCTGACCAAAAAGGATTTTTACTTGTGTTCAGGTCTTAACTTCAGAAAGTCCCTGCAGCCAAAGGAACACCTACCCTTTCACATTTAAGAATATACTGCCACCGTCCGTTTATATTAATGGAATGTTCTGCTATAATGATAGGTAAACTAACTAGTCTCCGTACCATTATATCTTAGGTCTTTACCACCGGATGCGATTGCTCGTTCTTGATTGAGAGAATGGAGTTATATTGCCTCTTCTAGTCGTTGATGTTGCAGCTGATGTTGCTGAAATTGCACTTCTTGTTACAGTTTGATTTCAGATCAATGTTGACGTTGTACTGTTTCGTCAGAGTGTTGTACTGTTTCGTCAGTTTGTTGTTATTTAACGTTGTGATGATAGGTCAAGTTGGTGTAATTGTTGTGATTGTCCAATTACTGCTGTTCGAGTCTTTTTGTACATGGTTGATATTGCAGACGATCCACCAATTTATCGTGTTGTTTTTGTTTCTATCTGAATTATCATGATCCCGAAAGCCTGACAAGTTAACATATTACAATATTAGTGTTGCAGTCCTGAATAGGTACAATAGTCATATGGGCCAGTGAATGTATGCCGTGTTCAGCTTCAGACATCGAGGTACTATTATTGTTAATACGTTCTTTCTTCCTTATTACTTTTCTAGTGATCATTTTTATGTCACAAGATGGTTAACTCTGCTGACGGTCTATCAGGCTATGGGGTTATATGTTACCATATAGTCAAATCGTTCTACCTCAAGAATAACAAATTATTTTATATATCATCATAATGGTGATGATAGCTTGTATACCATAACAGAAATATGCAAGGGGAAATGACTTTTCGTCTGCTTTTGGATTAAGAGCAATAATGAAAATAATATATTTGACCAAGCAGAGTAATATTTCATTTAATATTAAATGTGGGAAATTAAAAACACAGCAAGACAAAGGAAACTATGATAAAGCTTTGTCAAAACGTTGCATCGAAAAATTCTTACTTCAAATAAAAGCATTCTAAAGTTGGCTCTTGATGTCTTTTTCAAATAAGCACTAGAAATACGAAGAAGCATCAATTGAAAATATTATTTTGTTGATACAGAAAGCTAACGAAAGTATACCTAACTGCTCCATATTACCATTTAGTCCAATTAGAATGACTAAAAAAGAGAGAGGTGCCTATACAATACTTTATAACGTTACAAAACAAATTATTGCTACAAGAGATAGTTTACTCTTAAACTGGTATTTTGTGTAAACTGAGCCAGAATCAATTCCAATTATAAGGTTACAGCCAACCTCGGGGACTGATGGTCCAGCTACAAGGTTACAGCCAACCTCGGGGACTGATAGTCCACCTACAGAGTACGGCCAACCTCGGGGACTGATAGTCCACCAACAGAGTACGGCCAACCTCGGGGACTGATAGTCTACCAGCAGAGTACGGACAACCTCGGGGACTGATAGTCCACCAACAGAGTACGGCCAACCTCGGGGACTGATAGTCCACCAACAGAGTACGGACAACCTCGGGGACTGATAGTCCACCTACAGAGTACGGCCAACTTCAGGGACTGATAGTCCAGCTACAAGGTTACAGCTTACCTCAGGGACTGATAGTCCAGCTACAAGGTTACAGCTTACCTCGGGGACTGATAGTCCAGCTACAAGGTTACAGCTTACCTCGGGGACTGATGGTCCAGCTACAAGGTTACAGCCAACATAGGGGACTGATAGTCCAGCTACAATGTTACAGCCAACCTAGGGGACTGATAGTCCAGCTACAGAGTCAACCACGTGAAAATAATCACTAGGAAAAAACAAGAGAATACCGAAGTGTCAACAAAACCTTTATTCGAACTCAATATCGATATAATTAGAGCAAAGGAAGATTTAAATGGGGGCCATTGAAAAGTTATACGAAACAAGAACAGGTGTTCCGGAATGATACACGTCTCCTGCTTCATCGATGACACCCGCCATATAAATCTAGGTCTTCTTCTTCTCTTCTTTAATATACACGAACTCCGTCAAATTGACGATTACGTCCATGAAATCGTCTACTCCAAGTATTGCCACAACCTCATATGGATAGCGGGATAGAGATTATATAGCAAGGTACACAAATGAGCATGATCAAAAACATCGCCCTTATGTCACATAAAGAAATAGCAGATTTCCCATCGAAATCATGATGGCGACCATAAAACTTATCGTGTCTTCATGAGCCTAAATCTTTCAAAACCCTGTGTTTGGAGTTTTTACGTCAGCGGTCGACATCTTATCACATAAATCATTAGATTCGGAGCACACTTTTGAATACTGAATCAATTGTGACGAATAACATCTAAGAAAAGGAAAGTTCGCTATCGAAAAATCAAAATAATTTTGCTTACCGTACAACTTAGTAGCAAGCCGCCACTGTTGGTCGTATTGTTAGTAAAGTTCAAGAAAAACGGCTGAAGTAGAGTCTGTAGTGGCATTGATTTCAAGTTTAGAAGGTTGTACACTATCAACGGGGTCCGTAAATGTCTTATTATCTTATGACAGCACATCGTCGCAGTATCTGAATGTGAAATTGAAGGAAATGGCAAGGGTTTTGTAACCAGTCCTTATAAGCCTATCAATAAATTCGACATCATGAAAACAAAAACAAGCCGGACAGAAGAGGGCACAATCCCATAGAAATACCTGCATTCTGCTAGGAAATAATACCACCAAACTCAACATAGATATTGTCTATGAGGAACTCAACTTCTCTCACAATTTCGTCCTCAGTAAATTTCATTTTTGCATTTGTTTCGTTTTTCTCAAAATATGCTCCAAAATAACTTATTTCTTTGTTCATATAGACTTTCGTCTTTCTTTGAAAAGAAAGCTCTCATAATAAGAGAAAGAAGGCATTCCTTCAGTTCGGTATGAGGTACGGTAAATAGTGGACATGTCTAAAGTTCTAATAGAAGAAACAATTTTGAGGAGAGTTTGTTCAAGTTTGATAAAAACATGTTTTGAATTCTTCAAAATCCACATTCCATTTATTCCACTTCGGAAGTATACAGTGTCACATTACCATTGTAACCCTGATTGAATGTACGAAGGATGGAAAGAAGATTTGATAACGACTTGGTATAGCAACTACAAGAACCGGCGATTAAACGTGTTCTTTTAAAATTTCGCGATCCAATACAAACGTGGCAGGTCCGTATCATTGATGGGTATTCGGATAGATTGTATTGCAGAAGCGGGATCACCTTGTATTTCATCTTTCGATGATGAAATGATGAATGCATAGGTAAGGTTTCCTTGGTAACAAAAGAAACTTAATTCTTCTTTTTTTCGAGAGAGAAATGCAATATTGCATTTGCAGGCAAGGATTGAGGTGATTTGTCTGCAGACACAACTAAATACCGTTTGAAGAACCTGTTGAAAATAAAGATGCAGAAAGCCAAAAAAAAGCAAAAATAATTCTGCAGTTCAATATACGTTATATTACTTTATATATTATTGGTAAGAAAACACAATTGTGGCTCAGCAAATAGATGAGTAGCAGTGTTCGCTCAGTTATTGCTATAATAGATGTGCATAGCTCTTCCCTGATGAAGGCTGCACACTTTAATCTGAAATCGTCTCTGGTGGGGCGGTCTGGCAAGTCTTGGACTAGGGACTCTGCACCAAAAAGTGCACACAGGAAGTCCTCGTCTTCCATGTCATTTAGATAACTATAAACTTGTGGTCCATACTCAAGCATAGCATCAGTCAAGAAGTCAAGAACATTTCTTCTAGGCTATCAAATGTCGATCTGATTAAAATCATCTGTCACATGGCTATGGTCGCACGCGCACTACATTGTACGTGCACCATATATGGTACGTAATACGTAGCATGTATACATATGTAGTAGGCGTAGTACGTATAGTAAACGAAGACGTGTAACAGGTGATTTTTACCAGATATACACTAAGTGGTATAATATAATTATATCAGAGGTACTTTGTACACGATATAAATACCGTCATAACTGCCTTATTTAGGAACGATAGAATCTAATAAAGGGTACACTCGGGTAGTGCTAGGAAAATTAAGTTATATTTAGTAGCTTTATATCAGTCTGTTACGTAACACTAATCAATCCCGAGTAATTTGAATCGTAGGAGATAGATTAAGAAATAGTATTACAGTAATACATAATGATAAGATTCCTGATTGGTTCTCTCACATGTCGTCGCGAGTTATATAATCACAAGGTCCAATTTCCTTTCAATGAAATGAGTTATAAATACGACAATTGTTTCACAGAATGGATACATGTTCTAAGTTTGGTAAGTAGGATATTAGATATGGCCTTGGACAAGTATATATATACCGCCCTCAGATCCATGTCTTCTGGAGCAGAAATCATCTGACATCGCGTATCAGGCCATATGCTAACGTAGGAATGAATGTTGTTACACAATACAGTAAAGTAATTTTATTAGACATTTTTATGTTGAAGTCATTCATCGAAATTTCTGTAGTTATTAAAGGTATGTATGTATAATTGGGTTACGTGTACGATGTTCCACTATATGTTAGATTACGAGGCACGGTTACAGCGTGAAAACAAGTGATATCCATGTTACCTGTACATAAACAAGTTTCCGACATGATTGACGTGTCGTTATTTTTGTCCAGCCAGCCATGATATATAAATATACGTTTAAAACGTTACTTTGGCTTCAAATTTCACTTCACGTTTACGTTTTAAGAAATACCAACATTACCATATATATCTTAATTACAAAACGGTGATTTCAGATAAATCTTCATGTTCCCTTATATCGACCAATAATCATTACAAATCTGACCGCTCTTTTGGGAATAGACGTCTGCAAAATATTGAATGGTCAATCCGATATAAAATTATTACTTGGCGCACAGTAAAAATATGACAATAGCCTTCCGCGAGATTTTTACGTTATTTTACTATTTTAGTTGATATTGATATATAGCGAGAATATCAAAAGAATTGTACAACCACTGCTTTTTTTTAAATCTATTTTTTGAAGCTATATATTTGGGTAAAGAAAGACAACTCTTTCAATTTTTTGAACAAAGTTAAGAGATCCAATACAATAAGATTTATACTAAAAGACATCTTATATATCAAGATATCTTACTTAATTAATATACTTTCTACACGGATATGCAAATTGCAAATGTAATATAGTTTGTATGTTAACTTAACCTCAAATATTAGTGACTAACATTGGTGAAACTTTTTTTACAAAGTGAAGTATGATGATATGTAGAGAATGTGTATATCATAACATTTGAAATGAATTAGTAAAACTATATTAATAAAACGAAGCCAAACAAAAACTGTTGAGACAAATACATTTTTTTGAGTAAACGTTATTGTGAAAGTTCAGTTTATTTGTGGTAAGTGGGCCGTAACTCAACAATAAGTCTTTCGTACGAGACTATTGGATGTTTCGAAAAAATACCATGTATTTGTTTATCTTTTAAACTATAACAGAAAATGAAACAAAATATTCACTCTCGATTGATGATGATGAATCTGATACAAAAAATATTAAAATTTTAAGTACAGTGTATCGGGAAAGATAATTCGCAAATATTGTGGCCTAAGGGAGACAAATACAATAGCATAACGGTTAAATCTCATCATGAAAAATGTACGTGTATAGAAAAATATGCTTGGAGTATTGTTTTATTAAGGGGACTGGGAATTCACGTTTCGGCTGCTATATTTATTAGATAAAGATCGATACTTTTCTAAGACTTTCAAAATATATCGATCTGCTCTGGCTGTTCTATAAATGATGGGTAAATTGCCAAAATGTCATAGAAGCAGCACGTGTGACACTTGATGTTAAAAAATGTAAAACATTTGGTTTTTGTCTCGCCGCGACGAAGTAGCGGAAGCTAGACTAATGTGTTGCTTTTCCGGCGACGGCGGCGGCGTCAACATCAAGTTTTTGCGTTAAACTTAGTTTCACTGAAAGTAAAGTGCTAGACCAACCAAACTTGGACCATAGATATATCTTAGGTAGTACATCTCAACCCATTCATTAAATGCTGGATACGGCCTACATTTCATGGTCCATTGACTTTGTAAGCATCTCCATCAACATTAAGTTTTTGCGTTTAAGTTAGTTTCTCTGATAAGTGCATTGATGGTCGAAGCGGGGCACAAGCGAGAAATATCAATCCGAATAGCTTGTTTTGTTTTGCTTTTTTAAAAAGTGGTTATGTACATGTTTTACAAACATATTCATCATATGGTACAGGAGTACAATACGTATTTAGGCGATAATGTTACACTTACTGTAGATGATCACAAACACGTTACAAGGTTCCAGTACAAACAATGATATTGTCCCTATAAACATAGAACATTCAATAACAGATACATGTTAGCAAAGGAATAAACAAATAAATGAAAGTATAAATAAAAATAAAGAAAAACGAAATAAATAAAATTTATTATCTCCTACCCTAGAATGGTCTACGGAATAAACAGACTTGTCTATCATATTTGGAAGTTTTAGATTCTTTCTAGGATTCAACCTTTTTAAAACAAATATTTATAGACTGAAATAGCCGTGCCTGCAGTGTACCTGCAGAGGAGAGAACAGAATTGACATCAAATTTCAACTTACAGGTAAGTCTCATTTAATTCAACAACTCTGTTCTCTCCTCTGGTACTAGGGGTCACATGAGATGTTCAAAGAGAGTGTTTCTAAACTGGTAAAATAAAACCAGAAATAAAGACAAAAACACAGAATAACCTGTGTAATAAACTCAACACATAATACATGTTTAATCAAACGAGATATCGACTGCACAGTCGCATAAAGTTGTAAACAGTTCTTATACTACATTTTGTAGATCATTCACATTTTATAAAAAAGATCGCCATCAGGCATACAGTCACTCCATAAAGAATGAAACACAAGTAAATGTGTACTGTCACTAAGCAAAATCTATGGGGCAGGGACACTCTCACTTGGTAACAGTCATGCTTGTTGTATCAAGGGCTAGTTATAAAATTGTCCAAAAACACTAGTGGAATTCCATCCTGCTGTTTTCAAAATAGTTGGAATGGGGACATAACCCCTTGATGCTGCTGAAGTGGCTGCAGCACGAGTGCTGTGTGGGGTGAAGATAGTCATATCAACCCCTGCACTACCAAGTACACATCTGAACCGCCTGGCTATAGTGGCCTTAGACACTGCTCGATGCGGTTCCTGGTAACTTATGATAAGTTGAGTGGTGTCTTTGCGTATCGTCATGGTTCTTTCTATGTAAATAGAAAGTGTGTGAACTATACACAGCTCCTGTTCCGCAAAGGCTGACAAAAGGAGCTCTGCCTGGTGAAAACCGGGTCTGTTTCAATACATCCCCGAATCGGATTTTAACACTGTCTTTAGTTAATGTCACATTTCGTGTATCAACTAAATGCAATGCCCGTGTCCTCTGTACTAAAAGCAATGCCAACATCACCACTGTTTTCATAGACAGCATTTTCAGTGTACATGTAGCATCCTTCACTATCACTTCACTATGCTCCAACACAAATTGAGGATCCCCAATCACCTAGTTTTTTGGTAACGCTAGTCTTAGTTGAAACATACCTTTGACAAATCTTTTAATAATAGGTAATGTACACGTACCGCATGGCTGTCCATTTACAGAAATAAAGAATGAGAGTGCAGACCTCACAGTATTAATCGTGCTGTACCCTGTCCCTTTGTGATATGCTTCTGTCAAAAAGTCTAAAACAGTTCCCACATGGGGTGAAAAGGGATCGATGCTCCGTCCACCTGCGTAGTCCATCTACTTGGCAATGTATACATCATGTTGTCTTTTTGTTGTACTTCGCCATGATGACACAATGATGTCTTCAGCCACTGTCGAAAGTTGGTAGCTTTGAATGGAGTTGCGCACACGCTAATCCATTAGGTAGAGCTGTAAATTGGTAAAAGTTTCCCTCAAATTTGATTTGAAGGAATTTTTGAAAATGTTCATGAATGGGAATGGAATAGTATGCATCCTTCCAGTCAATAGATGTAGCAGTCCTTTGAAATGAGATTGATTGCGGTTTTCACCGTTTCCATTTTGAAGTGTCTGTATAAAACAGACTCATTCAGATCTTTTAAATTGAGAATCAATCTAAATGTACCATCCTTGTTTGGCCTAGTGAAGATATTCGAGAAAACTTCACCCTGGGCTGATTGAACTCTAACAATGACTTGTTTTTTGGCAACTTTTCTAATTCATCACTTATTATAAACCGTTCCTTCTGACCAAACTTATGTTCGTAAAATTTGTGTATTGTTTGACATTGGTTCATCACCAATCAATTATATTTTCAGTCCCTTTCTGATAGTGCTTAAAATAACTGTATCAGATGTATAACTTTCCTAGTAAGTAATGCAACGTTTTACATTCCCAGCTTGAACATTTTCAATTTTAAGCAACATTGTTGTCATATTTTTGGCTAAAACATTTTGCCAGTCAATAGCAGGTAAACTTACCTGTGCATTCGGTGGCTCAACAGCCTGCATCGTTGTAGTTGTTACTGTTTTCTGTCAGCCCCCTTCATGAAGTTTTTGACTTCTTGTTGGATTGCTTGCCCTGATTGTAGGCCCCACGGTAAGAGTAATGTCCTCGGCCACTGTAGCCGCCACGCTCCGACTCATAATACTCTTTATGTGGAGTCTGGTAAGACGGTACCTCAGGTTACCGTACTGGTGACCATATCTCTTATCTCTTGACACTTTGTGTGCCACCCTGTTGGTCTCGTCCATTCCTTCATGGATCTATGGAGCTCGTCTCCAAACAGGTAGGTAGTGACTGGATCGGATGACGAGCACAGCGGTGCATATTGTGCATTGATGTGTGGTCTGATCAATTCCTTCCTCTTTTGGCTAAGATCTTGCACGGCCCTCCCCCATCATTGTCACACTGTCCAAAGTGCACTTGAGAAACTTGTCAAGAGTTTTCCCTGTCGACTGTTTCATCACTCTGTCTCAGCTCGCACATGTCACTTGCCATTAGTTAATCCCTTCGTCATTCTGGTTGTATATCCTGGCTTTTGGTAGGAATTAAAAAAATTCTCCATACCTCCGGATTTACTCTTGGGCTCTGCAGAGCTTCAATGTTCATCGGACGTTGGTAGGCAGACACATTTTGCATCAATTTGTCCTCCGCCATTCTTTTCGTCAGGGCGTTATTCACTAGACCGACAACTGTCGTATCGCTAATGGCGGCCCCCGTCTCCGAGTCGGGGCCATCATCACTCTCGGACACGGAGTCACACTCACGGCTTTGTTCCGTCAACAAACTCCGCATACGTTGCGTTTGTTCTTCTGCCTGTTGTTTCATTATGTCCTGCATAGACATAGTAAATCCAGATACTAGTCTCGACAAAGACATAAACTCTGATGAGGTCACATTAGTTGACTCCATTACCTCAGGCACTGACTGGGGTCGTGTTATTGTCTCGCATCTAGGCGTGGCCGCCAATTTGCTTTCTTTGTTGATGGTTTTATCAACCCCAACGGGTACCTCGGTCCCCTGTTTTGAGGTAGAGGCGAACGATCGCTTTGTAGTCCTTGATGCTTCCTTTTTAGATCCCTCCATCGTGTAGAAAATCTGCCCAACGAGATCAAACTCGCCAACAATGTTCGATGTAGACGGTTCTTTGTTTGTGGCGGCCTTTCAGGCACGCTCTTGCCTCGAGAAGCTCGCCTCCACGGAGGACTAGAAAGTCCAAAAACAGTGACTCAACGTCTCTATCGGACCAAACAACTACGACAAAATGTTCTGTAGTCACACTACAAACCGTCGTAACGATCAAAATGCACAATAAAGAGTTTTGATCGCCGAAAAAACAATGTAAAATGTTTGTAAACAAAGCAACGTGCTTTCAATGACTGTAAACAAACACGCTATGACTGTACGAATGCGCACGCATCTCATGTGACCCCTAGTACCGACAGAGAAGAGAACAGAATGTTAGATAGTTTAAAAGATATGATAATGTCAAAAACATTGTGGTTATTTGAAGTTAACGAGCCAACGTTGAGCTATAGGGTTATTAATCAGCTAATTCCATATTTGCCCAGTTGTAAGGCCAAGGACTGTCATATTGGTCCAGGGACAGTATGTGTTAATTAGCTGATTACTGACACTTTTATCATTTAACTACTTGCGTATTATTGCCAATAATATCGAAATAACAAAAATCAACTGATTAAGTTCAACAAACTTAATAACAATAATTTCATAATATTGTTCAGTTGACTTCTTTGAACTAGAAATGGACGGACTCTTCTTCAGAATACTAGGGAGCCATCAATATCTGATGATTTACCCCTAGACTGCACTTCACTTTTTCTCTGGGAGGCATCACATTGATATGTGTGGTACCTCCTGAGATATGTGCATCACTTAACAGGGAAAAGGGTGGACTACCTTGTAGTTTAGAATTGGCCATTGAATATTTACCACTACTAATATATCATTAAGCAATGTTTGGCTTAACTCGCTTAACACTTCGTATCTTGTAATGTCATCCATTAAAACCGCTTGCATGAATTTGCCGTTTTTGGTGGAGCGGTCGGATGCTCTTTAGATGGTTTGTTGTCCTCTGCCGTTGTCAATACGTTATTGAAGGTGAAGGTAGTCATCGTCGATAAGTATAGAAATGTTTCGAATAATATGGCGTGCGTTTGATTTGCGCGTTATCGAGATTGGTTCAGTTTATCTTGTATCGGCCCAGTTCGTCGATATTGGCCCAGTTTATCCCATATTGGTCTAGTTTGGTTATGATACTAATTGGACAGTTTTCTCATATTATCATCAATGTGCAAGTAGATGATTAATAATCCCAGTTATCATTTCATTTGAAGGTTTATCAAGAGCGTTGTTTATAAATTTTACCAAAACGGGAGAGGAGAATTTTCTTTAGCGAATGTTGAGCGAGTAAGTCTACTTTTTGCCAACATAACCTCTTCCCCATGATTGCCAAACTTAATATTTATACAAGTACTTTTATACAAGCATCTATACGAACCACAGTGTAATAGCAATGTTGGTTATGAAATGTTGATGAATCTCCCTAGCACGCTTTGCTCTATATTACTGTATGTGTTACCTCCCTTGTGTCGTTACTGTACGACAGACACTCAGCTCCATGGTAACAGACTGAACAGTAAAATGAATCAATCTTAGATTGGTTGTCACAAGTAAAACGTTTTCTCTTCAGGAATAAGTCTTACTGTTTTTTGAGTTTGTTATAACGAGCTAGTAATTTTCTTAGTTATCATGTCTGTTCCACGAAATAGTCTTAAACTCTGCAGTGTTTTATACTTTCTAATAGTTATATATAGTTTGAATACAATCTGAACACTTTCGATAACATTTGTATTTATAGATATTTGTGTAAAATATTTTTTTCTTCAATATTCTTATGTAATTAGATATACAGTTCATAATTCAATTGTGCATGTCATATTAGTTATCAGATAACATGTATGTTTATATCACTGTATTTAACACATTATTTGCAGTAGATGAGTAAATTGATATTCAAACAAATGCTTATACTTAATTAAACAAAGGTTTTGCATGAACTTGCATACCATATTTGTATCTTTACTTTCGATATACATGCTTTTGTTTCTTTTCCCACTGTGCATTTTCGGGGAAAGAATAGGCACGCTGTATCCTTCCGCACGTAGTAAGATACTCGTTATGGGACCTGTGGGGGTTTTCTGCGACGATGGCCACTAAGAGGAAATTGAAAAAGACAAAAATCGACTGCTGCTGCCATTGTCAAACTCTGTGGTTTTTGATTTTTTTTTATCTTACTAACCCGTTTGTCTCTGGTGTATCCCCCTAGTTTTCTAAGCTGTTGCGAATACGTTAAACCCCAATACAATAAAACAAGCAAACAAGCTAAGCTTTTCTCTCTCTCTATCTCTCTCTCTCTCTCCTATTTTTCTCTTTATTATTCCACAATTATTTTGTTCGGTACTCGTCTCAAAACTAAACGTGTTTCAATGATATTTCAAACGATAATTGGTAGGCCCGAGTAAATATGCAATGAAGTTTTCCTTTCCCCACGCTGAGCATTAAAGATGGCCACCGTCGCTGCTGATTGGTCAAAATTATATGTTCTATTTTGGCAAATTATGTATGTATATTTATGGAGATGATTTTTTGCACTGCAAACATTACTGCATATCATGTTTTTATTTCTGACAAGATGGCCGTTATAGACTGTCTTCTGGTTGGTTGGTTGGTCTGATTTAGTAGGTACAAACTCTTACACACCTTCAGATTTCGTTTCAATCACGACCGCAGGGTTGACAACCATGTAGCGGCCGCCATTACAACAATTTTGTGTTTGCATTATCGTCATGATATTTGCAGCAACGTATGTGACACGGTTTTAAATGTATCTATACCATTATATAGATATCAATGTCTGTAGATAATTAATAATAAAATGAAAATGCATTTCTGATTTCCATTTGTAGTTGGATTTCGGATAACCCCCTTGCTTGTCCATTCATATTCATCAAGCTAGATTCGATTACATACTGTCTATGTAGACACAAACGTGTAATATTGGAATGCGATGTTAATTTAATGCCATAACTCATCTTCCGTGATGTCACAATCTACCTCGACAATCAGACCTTGTGACAACGCTCTCAAACGATGATTTTGGTATGTTGAACATATTGATATATGGTTTGTTCTCAAACCTATCAGCGATGTGGATATAATATCGTCCCTGTGGAGTTACTGACGTCGTCTTGGCTGATGTGTTATAACGCATTATCTACGTGATTTCTGGTTACATACTGTTTGTCTGACACCGGAATGTCGCTGCTTATTGCTGCTCCTTCCATACTGTACCAGGTTAACCGTCGACGAGTCATTGAACTGTTCTTATTGACTTATAAATTAGTCAAATCCTGTGTTTCAATTAATGGGAAATGCTCTAACTTTTTTGAAAACAATGCAACATATTACGACTTCGGTGAGTTAAGTTTGTTTCTGTTAATATACGCAGATGATTTGGTATTTTTTTCGGAATCTGTAAAGGGCCTGCAGATTCTTCTTGACAGCCTTTTTGAATACTCTACAAAATGGAATTTAACTGTAAATGCAGAAAAAACAAAAATTGTAGTTTTTAGAAAAGGTGGAAAATTACATAATGATGAAAAATAGTATTACAAGGGAAGTAAAGTCGAATGTGTGGTTCAATTTCCTTACCTAGGCGTTATTCTAAAATACAATAATAAATTCACTTCTATCCAAAAACAATTAGCTACCCAAGGACGAAAAGCTATGTTTGCATTATTTTCAAAGTGTTCATCATTAAACTTAAATGTAAAAACTATGCTACACC
>JAUMHH010151251.1:0-19334 GCA_032359455.1 Chlamys rubida | reverse complement strand
CCGTCATATAACATCCGAGAATGGTGTTACTTTAACACGACAAATACTAGATATGTGCCTTAGTTCTACCGCGGCCCGTCATATAACATCCGTCATATAACATCCGCGAACAATAGTATGCTATTTTCAGCTGTCCCTGATGCCAAAAATAATTAATTTTTATTTTCGTCATGAATATTTATATAAATATACAACTGTTCTCGACCACACCTGGCTTTATGTATGACTCGCCTTCACCAGATCGGAATATTATCGTGATATCATTGTTGATACCAGTGTAGATGTTAGATAGGTGTTCTGTAGACGGGTTGGGTCGTGTACTGCTCATAATCATACATTTTTTCCGCACGATTGGAAGCCTTACCTACAATTAAGTTTATTTTTACCATGAACGAACATTTTAAATATAACGTAAATGTTTATGGTATGTTAAATATAAATCTTTTAATAAGAGGCGACGAACTGGAAGAAGATAAAACGCAGTTTAGGCTATAGTATTAAAATTGTCGCCAGTCAGTGTGATGTTGTGTGATATCTATATTATTACCAATACATCGCAAATCGTGTCGACATTTGGCGTTTATCTATGTACTATGTACGATGAACTATGTATTAATATATATTTTTTGGGATTTTAACTTGAGAGCTGTTCTTAGAATAAGTTGGCCACAATTCACTCTTGCAGGCTTCATAATGCACATATTTTACTCATTATTGATGAAAATGAACAAGTGCTACATTTTTAATTTTTAACTTCATATAAATAAGAGATTTTGACCCCTAGCATCACCGATGAGTCGTAGAAGGACAAAACAGCTGTATGGTGTAGTGTGATCCGTCTGTGTCTTACTGTATCTGTTATCAACTTGTATAGGTGTGTAATCACCGGTTTGTGTCTTACTGTATCTGTTATCAACTTGTATAGGTGTGTAGTCACCCGTCTGTGTCTTACTGTATCTGTTATCAAATTGTATAGGTGTGCAATCACCTGTCTGTGTCTTACTGTATCTGTTATCAAATTGTATAGGTGTGCAGTCACCGGTCTGTGTCTTACTGTATCTGTTATCAAATTGTATAGGTGTGCAGTCACCTGTCTGTGTCTTACCTACGTCTCTAATGAGTTGTTCACTTGTTGATTTTACACCTTTTAACATCTGATTACTGTATTACTACAGGTAACTTTTAACTGTTGACAGATTACTGTTTTACTACAGGTAACTTTTAACTGTTGACAGATTACTGTTTAGTTATCGATAATAACTGTTTAGAAATTAATTTTCACTGTTTTCGGTTTAATGTACCGATTACTGTTTACAATTAATATTTACTGATCAGTATTTATTATAGGATGTCGATTACTGATTCTCATTTTCCTTCATAAACTACTTCGTTACTTCCAATGGTTCATATGATATTTCATTTTACAATGAGGTAAAATTAAAAATGTCAATATACCTGGATACAATCTGAACCCGAAATAAATAAAATAGACAACAAGTGAGACACCAAAACAAATGGAAAGCCAACATGAACCCGACTTAAAGACTGAGACGAAATCACAGCAACCACCTGTCATGAAGTTCCTTCATACACAGGCAAGTACGGAATTCACAGTCGACCTAAGACAAAAATACATATCTACAAACATTAGAGACAGAACGACGTCATTAAGGTAGGATTCAAATATAGGATCTTTATACGAGCGGACATACACATCGGTGTGTACCTCTAAATCATCGCTTCTGTCTTTGTTATATAAGTGTAGACGGATAGAATTAAGATTAATGAAAACTTTAATGGGATACTTTTCGTTAATATCGATGGGCTAAATGCATCTGATATCGACAACCTCAAACTGTGACAATAGAATATTGAATTAAACGGATGTTTTGTTTATAACAAATGAAAAAGTTTTTCAGTCGATGTGGATTTTAGATAATTTTTACATTTGTTAATTCATTGTTACTCGTAAGAAAGGGGCAAAACGATATCGTTACTGCCTGGCTAACCAGAGAGTATCTTGGAAACATAATTAAAACAAATGATGAATAATACATCCGTAGGTCTAATGGGGTCATAACAAAGTAAATAATTCATATTAAGGTTAAGAATATTTACACATTTCGTATGAATAAACTGTCTACAAAGTAACCAGAAATATCCAATGGTTTATTATACAAAAGGTCATAATGTGTAGAAATAGAAAATATTAAAATACATCATCTGTCACTTACAGTCAAGATGATTATAGACCTAGCTAAAATTGTATATATATACATCGCAGCAAGGTAGAGACGTAAATGTTGATTATTTAGTGAGAAATGTATTCATGTAAATACAACATAACGAGAAAGATAACTATAATAACAAACGTTACAGGTAACATAGACAACATAGGAGTACAGCTATACAGGTAACACAAGACACATACAGGTAACACAAGACATGTATAGGTAACACAAGACACGTACAGGTAACATAGACAACATAGGAGTACAGCTATACAGGTAACACAAGACACATACAGCTAACACAAGACATGTACAGGTAACACAAGACACGTACAGGTAACATAGACCACATAGGAGTACAGCTATACAGGTAACACAAGACACAGTATACAGGTAACACAAGACACATACAGGTAACATAGACAACATAGGAACACAACTATACAGGTAACACAAGACACATACAGGTAACATAGACAACATAGGAACACAACTATACAGGTAACACAAGACAATACTGGTAACATAGACAATACAGGTAACACAATACACATACAGGTAACAGACACGTTCGTGTAACATACGGGATGTAACCACTGGCCAATCTAGGGTATATACCATACATTGTACATGTACGAATTATTGTATTATTTCGAATGATTTGGAAAGTCTTACCAAAGTCTCTCCAGCTCCTGCCTATATATTTTTTAAACACAAAACTAAATAGAACACTAATAATGGCTGGGGCAATCGACCCTTTCATCTTCAGCTATCCTCTACACAAACATTATCAATACTATAAGGCATTTTTAGAGGTCGGATACAAGATACAAGTTACCGGGAGTCGAACCCGCGCCTATCAGCACATTGAGACTCCAGTGCTGTTAGATATATAACGGCCAACCAGAATTTTGATTAAGTAACATATACTTACATAAGTCATAGGACTTAGACTGCGCTTTCCCCATGATGATGACAATAGGTACAGGGTTCCTTCAATTCACGTTGGACAACACACACGTTTGTTGTATCTGCTCAGAGGTGAGTTTCTCCGGCCAACAGTGTGAGGCGTTCAGTTGTGGTCCAAAGCTTTCCTTCGGGAGCAGACAAAGAAAGGCAGAACAGAATTTATCTTTCACGATTTACATTGCAATTTCCAAGTCAACAGCAGCGCAACCGATACCAATCTACGATAGCTTAAGATAGGAGAGGGAAAACGAAGATTCCGTATCAGTTCCAGCAAGGCCTGGATAGTCTTAGATCCCAGCTAGACTTCTACTTATATTTTACATTATTACATCAAACATGCTTACATTATGTATGTGGTTATTTATGTGAATTAAGAAGTTATACTTACCTCTCTTTAACACTTCACGGAGCTAATTCGGACTGGTTCATGTATATCCCAACACTGTCGAAAAAGAGTTAACAAATGACAGCTCAATGCAAATACAAGGCTTTTAGATTGGGATGACATCAGCTCGATCAAACGAGTTTTATAAACGCTGAATTATATGCACATGATTCATCACCGTTTTGTAGGGAAGGACATAGGTTATATATACCTGTTGTATAGAAATACGATTACGTAACGTAAAACCCCACGACCGAAACAGACATTACTTATTTGTGATAGAAGAGAATATTTCATTTTTTTTACAATGGGCCAGAGAGAGTAAACAGTATCAAGGAAATATCATATTGACGATGAAAATATTTAACATCTATACTTAACTTTACAGAGTGAAACGCTTATCTAATTATATACATTTTAACAGCTTTGTCGAAAAAGTATTAAATCAATATATTCTAATTATCTGATGTCTCGTTATTCCTTACCTATCACACTCACGGACAGTCCAGGTTGATCTTTTCCGCCGTCTGATTTCACGAGCATGTTACACACCCACTCTCCTACCTACGACAAGGCTAGAACGATCCGACGGAAACTCTGGACTGGACACGGAATCCTCGAGGCAAGTATTACTTTACTGACGATAAACGTGCATGTCGTTCCTTCTTGTAGATAAGTATGAAGTAATCATAATTATGCGTTCAAGTCAAAATGGCCCTGATAAAGAAAATCAGAGAACAGAACATTTATCAATGGAATTCATATAATGTTCTGACAACCAACAACTACGGATTCTCCAATAATCGCCTTATATCTACATTGTGTTGACAGCACGTGTTGTGATGTCACATAACTTGACTGCGGTTTTTAGGTCATTAAGTATCTGTCACTATCAGAAGAACAACAGACTCCTAATGCCAAAAAAAGGCAAATTTTGGTAGAAATTTGATAAAAAAAAGAATTCAACAAGATATTGTAATTTTAATCGATATTAACCTCGATTAAACAGAAATCTAAAATGCTTTTGTATCTGTTAAGAAGTCATGCAATGACAAGAGATATGATACTTCCATATCCTTTAATTTCACATTAACATAATTATATCTATGGTAATATCCATTGATACAAAAGAATTGAAAAAGAAAATGGCGTGGCATTAATTCTCTCAATAACATGAAATTGAATGCACCACTGACAAGACTTCGTTAAGAAAACAATGCTGTTCGTGAACAGGTCCACATAACGAGACCATTCCACACTTTCCATATCACAATAGACATGCAACAATGACAAGCCTCAGGTAAACAATTAGTGGCGTTAGGTCACCTACGGAAATATGTATCACCAGCCAGGTAATGTATGTCTGTCTGTCTCGTACGGCTCTGAGAAACTCGTTTATTGTCAACAGGTTAATAACATACAGTTGGAAAAAAACAATCTTGCATATTCACCAAAGTGTCTCAAGTTTAAACCTATATAAATCATATACATTCATAGCATGTTGATGAGGACGAGGCACCAACCACACTCGACATGCTTCCATTGTTCTATTTTCCCAACTTAATACTTTACACAAATTAATATATTCCCGTATATTTTATTGTTATTATTTTACCGAGAACATAGCAAACGAAGAATTATTTTTTGAGGCAACGGATTTAAACTTCTGAAGCATGAAAAAAAGACTTTTTGTAGTGTGTCACTTGAGTTGTTTTTACCATTACAAGGCAGCGAATAACAAAGGCAATAACGATGTCATTATACAGGTGATATAAATTCAGATTTATACAAATATTTATTGTATGTGTAACGACATAATGGCTGAAAAAAATAGCAAATATTTAGTGTAAAAATTTGAATGAAATTTGATAAAGGCACGAAATGGATAGGAATTTCAAATGATTGATTACAAAGAGGAATACATGCATGAATTTGGTATACATGTGTAGCTGATTGTTGTAATGCATGCGTGAGCGAGCAATGTCTTCTTGTGTTAACGCTGTGGTATTGGTGGTTTTTCTCAGTAGCATACTGGGTCGTTCAGATTCTCCTCACAGAAGCTTAAATGAGTTTTATTCACATATTTTTAGCATTTACAACTGTGATGTAAATAAATGTTTATTTATTTTGGGGGGACACCAGTTTTTCTAGGAGACAACTCTCGTCATCTGAGAGCAACACAGAAAAGCTACCGACTTATCAACGGGCGGACTTAAATCTTAAACCGTATGTTACGTAACAGTGTAATAATGGGTTTTTTTTCAGGAGAGGCACGGCTCAATACATACGCATCTTACAAAGTATTTAATTTGAAATTAACCAGTTCTGGTTTATTTTTATATTCGTATAATAAATTGGGTTTACGTATATTTGCTTCTATCTCAATAGTAATTTAAACCAATTTTAATTTTCAAAGATTTTTCGAAGATTTTCGATTGATATAATATTACTCATTATCGTCAGCCAATTCCTTACTATGACGACTTCTAACTTACCCTATAAATAAACGCAATTCTTTAACAGAGTTTGTCATAGTAGGTGTGGCGGATATCGAATTCTTCCAAAGGCTGTGGAGTTTGAATCATAGCTTGGAGTCACAAAATTATATATTAACGAACACAGAAAGGGATTGTATATTTGAATCACTGAAAATTTGCCAACTTAAGCGGAAAACTCAAGGTAGATAACTCTCATACATATGTATAAAAAATCGTGGTTTTCGTGGTGATAATAAACACACTTTTCCCATTATAAATTTGAAATTTACTAGCATTCCTTTATTTGTTTGTGAAATTCATATAAGATGTTTCAGGCACCCCCTTTCTGTCCAATAGTTTAGACCAACTAGGACTTCCACTAGTTTGGCCCCTAGCATCACCGTATGAGTCATATAGGGACGAAACATCTGTATGGTGCATTGTATCAGGTTTTTGGCATACGGTGTATATTACCAAATGTCGTAGGTGTAATCACATGTGTGTTCTACGGTCATCTTTGCTAAGGAATCACGAAAGGAAATATGAGGGATTAAGTTTAAATACTTGACTATTGTTTGTTTGATATAGGATTTCAATCTACACTATCTACACTTCAAATCACAGAAAAAGTACCCCAAACATTTCATGTACACAATAAGTCTTCAATTTGATGATAATATCATATTGCAATTATGGTAGAAGATCAAAGAAAGATTGCCGCCTTAGACGCTGATTAATTGTTCATATATGGTCCCAATTCGATCTAATTAAGCATGAAGATGTATTATGACACTCTATCACTGTTTACATCATAAACTAATCCGGGAAAAGTTTGAGAAACTATGTAATTGCCGCCAATACAATTACAAATAATTTTATTTCGATATTATGAATTTTGAAGAAACAGATAATGCAGTGTTTCGTTTTCATTAAGGCTATCAATCTAATGTAAACTATGAATTACAAAATTAATTACAGGTCCCTGATTTTATTGCCATTACAAGTCAATTAAATAGACTAGTCACACGTATTCCTGAGTAACATCTATACACATTATACATAGTAAGCATGGGCTCTAAAAGATAGCTCTATATCACAGTCAGCATGTTAGCACATAATATGTACAGGACACATTAACTAGATCACAATGTACTCGACAGACTCGGCTAGAAATAGCATTACGTGCATGTGTTGCGTTACAGCCCCTGTGACATTTAAAAAAGATAATACTTGAAAAGTTTTAAATGGTACTTCGTCAAAACCTGTATTCAAAATAATGTAATTTTAAAATATTGAATTAACGTGTTATACATGTTTATACGGTGTAATTGAAGTACAAATTCCCAGCCAAATATTGACTTTTGCGCTACAAACGATTTTTAATTTGAATTTTGATTTCCCTAATTCTTTTCGAAAATCCACTGCATTGGATATGATTCAACAAAGACAATAAGGACACATCACATATATTTTCCATTTTAATGATAAAAAACTATTCTATTAAAATAGGCAGTATTCACAAAAACAAGTATCATAAAGTTTTAATAATCTAGTCTAAAGCTTCCAACATAACTTAAAGATGTTTTTGCAGAAAATTGACTAAATCGTCCATTGCCCGTATTCCTACTTGAAATGGCATAGGGCCTTTAAAGAAGAAGATCATCCCGTGGAAGCCGTCGGGATAGTGAGCGAGGTGGACTTTAACTCCTGCTTTTTTCAAACGCTGATAGTATATGAGTCCATCGTCACGTAAGACGTCATATCCGGCTGTTAACACATAGGTCAAAGGCAAGTCCATGTTATCTTTATCATCCACCATCAACGGCGAAAAATAAGGATCTAAAATTGTCTTTTCGAGGCTCGCCGACAGCTCTTCGTCTCCAAAGTCTGTCGGCTTCTCAGCATTGTAAAGCTCTGGATTTCGTATGTGTTCCTTCATCAGCCATTTTTTATCGATATATTTGGCATATTTGGACTTTTTAAGTGCCGGGGATGTGTGTTGGTTGGTTAAGATCTTCTCGAGATGATCGTAGCTGATGTTTCCATAGTTAAGCCAGTACGTCAACATCGACACATCATTCAACATCCCGGGGATGTAGTTCTTGTTCTCAACATAAGACGGTGTCTTCATGTCAAAGAGCTGAAGACACGGATATATTGGAATTTGGATTTTGATTTTCTTTTTCAGGCGGAGGGCTACAGCGGCGGTGAGATGTCCACCTGCACTGTCGCCGGAAATAGCTACGCGGGAGGCATCGATTCCTAGTTGTTTACCATTGTTTAGCACGTGCTCTGTGACTGCTAGACAATCGTGAAATGGTATCGGATGCGGGTGCTCGGGAGACTGTCTGTATCTGAGAAAAGAAAAAAAAACATAATAAACGATTTGGTGTTAATTACCAAAGACAATATTTGATCATCTGATAGATAATCTGACAAATACTGATTTAAGATCGTGTAATAAACAGTTTAATCGTTAGGCTAATACATTCTTCTTTCCACAGAATATTATATTCGTTTTGCGTTTTAAGTTTTATATGATTCCATAGACAAAAGTGTAAAGCCGGAACCGTCTACTTTAATGTACATGCTTTAAAACTGACATGTTACATATTGGAAACAGGACACCTAAATTAAGATATTATGAAATAAAATATAAATGTAACATTATTTTAAATCAGTATTTTGATCCGCTGAGGCTCACACATAAATGTAGATTTAAATGGATCCAGGTGTGCGCACTATGTCCGACCAAACCTGAGAATAACCTCATATGTTTGATTTCAGTGTATATTTCGCAAATAGAAAGACTTCAGGAAGTTTGAATGTTTGTAGATTTTTTAATCTTTTGATATAGAAAAGGACATGTTGCGTCATTGGTTTTAAGAAAATTACGGAATACTTACGCCACAGAAACTACAACGATTCCAATCCGTTTGGCTAACTCTCGTGTTGCCTGGTCATACACATCTAAAATGTACAGTGGATATTAGGAATACATACACTTCAACATAAAACAGAGTAGGCTTGTCTCTTTTTAAACACACAGTTTTCAATATTCCTTGTGTTTGTGTATTTCTCTCCAGGAAAGGGAAAAGAAAAATTTCTATTGAAACCAATCCATTGACATTCCATTTCTTCTACAGAAACTGATAAAAATGATTGGGTAGACTAAAGAGGTTATTGATTCAATTGAAGAAAATTTACAAGTGCTTATTCGGTAGACAAATTGACCAATAATATGGCACGAAGGTACTTGGACAAATCTACCATCCCCAGATCTAGACTTACCGACAGACAACCAGGACCATCCCCCGCCATGGTAATACACCAGAGCAGGACGAGCCGTGTGGGGCCCCGTGACTGGCTCGTACACCCGTACACCTACACCGGCGTACTCAGTATCGTAGATCTGAAACAGAAACGGTCACATTTACAAACCACGGACAGATACTCATGTACAGTTAATCGTGAGGAATCAATTACAAGCAAAGAAGAGACAAGTATTATATCCTTTTTCGGCTAATGTGTATCGATTGTGACAAAAGAGAAACAGAAACAGAAACAACATTAATCAAACAGAAAAATGTGGAAATATCTGCCCAGTTATCAACAGACATTGATGGTCAATGACACAGTGATATGTTTAGTAGTTTTTTTTTGCTCAAACGATGCCGAAATTGCTAGAATTAACACAAGGCATGCTTTATGTACATTGTATTATTCTTCATATCGGTTTCTGAAAGCCGGTCGACGACGATTTTTCCTCAATATTTAGAAAATAGCAGAAAGAACTGTTCCTGTAATTGTGTTCTATATGGGATTTTAGGCAGAAAGGAAACGCATTTTAGTGTTTACTCTCCGCTTACAGATGAATAAAATGAAGATTTCCATGTCAAAGTGTCTTACTGGGAAATCGTATCACCCTGTCAAAGTGTCTTACTGGGAAATCGTATCACCCTGTCAAAGTGTCTTACTGGGAAATCGTATCATCCTGTCCCATGAAGAGTGGTACGCTCAATTACGAAGTGTTGCCTTCAATAATACGTTGATAAAAAGGGAAACTAACTCCAAATTATACTGTACACGTTCAAACAGTCCATGCCTTCAAGTATACAGAACAAATCAACATGATACAATTATAGAAAAGAGATTTAAAAATTCTGTGATAAAACATGACATTCTATAAACAATTGATATACCTTTAATTCAGGATCTGCTCCTAGTCCAAACGGAGTTCCGGTAATCATGGTTGTCAGGACAACGTCCACTAATTTCCTTGTGTACCACGTGACTCCGCCCGTGACACCGAAGTAGTTGTGGAGACTCAGTATCTAAAGATAAAAGTATTCATTGAAACATGATTGATCAAACCGCAGCATATGAAGCATGCTGTGGTCCATTGTACACGAAAGATGATTTACTCCTGAGCGTCTGTCCGCTTATTTACTGGTCAGTTTTACTGAGATGTAGCGCTGACAGATTAAAAATAACCACGATAAAAAAGCTAGGTCAAAGCATCAAGCATAAGAAATAATATAAAAAGAACAAAATTCAACAACAAGTTTTTAGTACTTTCATCTCATTTAGGAGATTCTTCAGATTCTATATACTAGTTTTTAGCCGGTCGTTAGATCTTATTTTTTCTTTATAATTTAATCTACTATACAGAATCCCTGTGGAAATACACTTTTATTGATGGACTCTTTTCTCTTAGAAATTATTGCGCTGCAGTTTCAGCCAATCAAAAGCGACGTTACAAACGGCGGCGTCATTTTTTTTATGTTATGTGCTGATAACATCAATGTTTAAGCCACTGAAAATGCTTGTTACAAGCAAGATTAAATTACTATACTATGATATGATATATCAAAGCTATAGTCATGCCGGCAAAGACAGTTTTGAATACTTAATTACAGGTAGTCGTACGGAGATCCTTAATTATTTAAACTCATATTGTATAACTTATTGTTCGGAAGACCCCGTAAAACCACACACGTGCTACATTAAAACTAACTCCATACCTTTTTCATTTGATCAGATACCTTTGAAACAGTATACGTGCTTCCAGATGATATAAAATATTTTCGTAAACTGCACATTGTCACATGATGGAGAGGGACAATTAATTATAAATAAATGTTATCAAATTTGGCGTGGAAGGTTTGCATATGTATGTATGTAGATAAAATTCAACCAATACTCCATATTCCAAATAATAGCATACTTTTACGTTAATAGTGGCCTTATATTTTTCATTGCACAATTAAAACATTGGATTCTGTTCTGTTTAAAAACAAATCCTTATATCAATGAATCCAACATCATAAGGCCTATTTGTACCCGTTCTGAGGATTACTTTTTTATTTTGTTTATTCATTTATTTATCTATTTATCTATTTTTTCTTTTTTATATTATTTTTATATTCATTATGGCAAAATCGTTTCACCGTAACATTTTTTATAAACTTGAATAACTTCGCGTTGTATGTTGTATTCAAACTTCAATCTAATATGTATAATTGATGTTTTTTTTTCTCTCTAAACTTTCAGATTGTTGCAGAACTCAACCAAGAGACGGCGGCTTACTGCACGCTTGTTGTGTACATTGGAGGTACCCAGGACTCCGAGGACCTCCGAGAGGAACTCAAGCGCATCCGGTTGCGAGGATTAGAGTTGGCGCAACTCAACAAACTCAAATTAGTTCCTTTATTAAGCAAGTAGGTTATCTTTATTGATATCGTTCATACCGTTATAACATGTTTGATAGACTTTGCTTGAAGTAAAATATTGTATATGGCAATGCAGAAATGGTTAGAAAGAAATATCCAAATTCGAAACATTTAAATATAACGACAGAGCATTACTGAACCCTTTCACCACTGTAGACCATAATGGACTCATCCATATCAATGTATGGTAGAGTCTACTAAAGTTACATAGGGGTGAAAGGGTTAACAAGACACCTCATTCAATAAGTACACACAGGCATACCTTTGATTTCGTACTTTAACCCTTAGTCGGGAAATTTCATTAAGAGGCTGGTAATATTATGCATTTTTTATTCTACTCGATGCATTTTAGGTCAGGCCTTATTTAACATTACAGATTGTGCCCATTTATATAGTACTTACATAATCTACAGGATGATATACAATATAATGAACACAGAAATACATGGAACAGTATATAAATTGGGAACATAAGGAGAATATATTGAGTGATTATAATTATTAGAAAGGTAAAATGACTTTGTGTATGTGCACTACAAAATGATACTCCAACTGGATGAAGAAACATACAACGGTGACAAAACTACGGCAGAGCATAAGAAGCATTTAGAAAAATAATAAATTGCGGTTTGTCGTGTGAAACTTAACCGAAATTAAGTCGAAATATTGAGTTAGTATTTACAAAATTCCACTTAGTATCTGGACATTTCTAGTTGATCAGTACATATTACGAGTAAGTATCACGAAATTTCGGATTATTATCTCGAAATTGTGAGTAAGTAACACGAAAAATCGAGAATAAATCATTTTTAACTGGCCTAAATGCTCTCCCGTACAAACCTGTTTTTCTCCTGAATACGACGAAGCTATGATAGGCCTACTCATCGCTCACACATGTCTCCCTTATAGAAATCATAGCGAACCTGATTTTGTGATGAATACTAAGTCCGGTTATTGACCACAATGTATATTACCACACTCACACTTCTTTCTTTTAAAGGTTTGGTTTGGTTTAGTATTGTTTAACGTCCTATCAACAGCTATGGTTATTGCTATATCAATTAATATAACAGACAACAGCATGTGTATGTTACATTTTGCGGATTAGTCAATGAACGGACATAATTTTATAAATATATGACCAATGATGAGGGACATCGATATGACAATAATGCCTGCTGAATTATCTCAAGTACAGCGAGTAGGAAAAGAGGTGAATTCAAGACATTTAACTTGCTTCCTAAAGAGGGATATTTTTCATAAGATCCTAATATTCGAATTTTCTACTATTTAAAGATATCATTTCGACATAAACAATTGAAGAATCTACTTTACCTGTACTTACATTAGCGCACTCACAATACCGTGTCTCGACGATACTTGTCAGGTGATACCCTTGATGATTGGGGATCCCAGTTTCTCCCTTCCTTCACAGGTGTGTCTCCCGTTTTAGCCGGGAAATATCAGCTTGTCACCCCCTAGGGGGAGACCCTCGTGCCGATTAGCACGTGTTCAATTGTGACGTCATTAAAATTCGTCATCGGTAATTGTGACGTGATCAAAAGTGAATGACGATATGCATACCCCACATGTGTTTTTGTTTACAAACATGGCAGACTACTGTCGGTGTAGCTGTGACTGAAATAATCGGATGGGAGAAAAATAAGCATCCCCTACCTTGAGGGTGTAACAGAGAAATCTCCAACTCTCGGGGGAATTTTTTTTGGTTGTCTAACCCTCGGCAGAGCCTCGGGTTAGACAACCAAAAAACATCTCCCCTCGGGTTGGATATTTCTCAGTCACACACTCAAGGTAGGGGAAGATTATATTAATCACTGCCAGTAATTGTAACTATAATTTGGAAACCTTTTTTAACAGAATAACAATAGCTTTGCTAAACTTTTCTCAAAAGAGATTCAATTATAGAGGATTTAAACAAAACAGAAATCGACAACAATGATCTTAGAGTATAAACTTCAACAGGACAAGACCAAGATTCGAACCCAGAACGTCGGATCACGATACGGTCGTTCTAACTAACTGAACTACCTGATACTGTAATAGTGAAAATTCTCGCGTATGAAAATGTTCGCGGTAGCAATATTTTTGAAATCATTATATAACTGTATTCTATATTTTTGTAATCTATAAATGCATATCTGCGTGTGGATATTCGGCCACGTTGTGAAACAGCTTACCATCTAGATCTGCTATTAGAAAGTCAAATAACCTGACCAAATTCACGAAGGATACTTCCCGTCTACATTTTAGGCTCTTTGCACAGACGTCATGTACACCACCCTTTATGGGTTTTTTTTTTCATTTATATGCACATTGAGATGATTATCTTCTTGCTTAATGTATAATGGTGATTGTAAGCCTTTTTGTTTAACAGTTATAACTAATACTATTATCCATATGTTGTAAAGCCCTGTAGAGTAATTTTACCAATTATATAGGGTTCTATTTAATAGGCCCGTATTCATGAAACCGTTCTCGTGCTCAAGAATGGATTTTGTGACCAAGCCTAATTTCTTGTTCCGGTTATAAAGGAATAAAAAATGTTATTTTGTCAACAAGTTATAAAACATTTGAAGTGACTTCAAGCCAGATAATGTTTTAGGTATTTACTTTTGACGTTTTAATCATTTGATGTGATTTAAGCAAGTTACAAAAAATGGATTTGAGCACAGAATCCATTCTTGAGCTTGAGAACGGTTTCATGAATACGGACCTAGATGTTACCTACTAGTGGGCTATCAATAAAGTTTACCAATTCCTAGAAGGTTTATCCATACAATGAGCCGGGAATGAAGAACCTATAGTGGTGTCGGAGAAATCATATTTACAATATTAGTTGTCAGTGCTAAGCACTTCGAAAGCCAAGTTACTGTATCTCAATCGGTCCTTCCAGAGAAGTTAATACTGATGATATAAAAGAAAATCCCCGTACCGATTGGCGGTTTCTGAAGTCGTCAGAGACCTAATTAGTCCTTGATGATTTTGACGCGCTCTCCGGTGTGTCGCCTACTTAATGTTAATTCCTTAAGTTTTCAGTTAATTGCTATCAACATGTAGTGCAACTAAATCGCTAATTAAGTTTTTTTTAAGTATGGTTCTTGTACCTGGTGCGGTATGTCTTCTATTCGTTGACGTAGGTAGCAGACTAATAAGAACACATACTACCTTTCAAAATGAGAACCGCTTCATTAAACTTGATGCAGGTCCCTTTTCCAATTACCTAGCAATGGATCAATCAAAGGATATATGCACTTATCTCACGGAATCAGAAAACAAGTACGTTTAGCTCATGTTCGGTCATGATCAAATTATTACATAACCGACTTTTCTTTTCACTTACAACGACGATACATATTGCACCAGATATATTTTTCATTCTTGATACTAGTGAAGGACAACATTTCAACGGTTTCTTTATTATTATTAAATATCACGAAAAGTTTATTTTTTCGATATATTCGAAACTTGAAAGAAAATATTCGTGAAATAAAATCGTCGAATTCGACGAATTTGTCTTTCTGGTAGAGAGTTAGCTATGTCTGTTATCACAGGGTGTTGCGGAACCTAAATCCTACATATTGATTCTAGGACTAAGCCAGAAAAGCTTATTACTACAAAATGATAGTGTAATGCAGAAGTTACGGCAACAGGAAAAACATGACGTAAATATTTATTTAACAAAAAAAAAAAAAAAAATCTCAGATAATTCTTATGTAATTAATTCAGCTTTCTATAAGCTTAAGTAGTGGACAAATGGCTTAAAATAGTTTACGCACCAAATTCCACATCGTCGTTTTTAACGTTACAAGCTAATATCGCTGAAGGCAAACGATTTTAATCATAATCAAAATCGTTTTTGAAGTATAGCTCCAGGCTTTATTCAATATTGATTATTATTATACAATATACGATATGGTGACCGTAAAATAACAAGACTGTTAATAACACTGAATATACATGATTAAAATATTTGCACACTGTCATTGCGATAGAAAATTTCGATATAATGCCTCTCGTTTCATTTATCACATCATTTACCGCCAGCGTACTCTTATGTATCCCTTTCCCATATAGGTTTCCGTAAAAAATTCGTACTCCTAGATGTATTGCCAAACTCCTTTAGAGCATCCTCATTGTGCTGACAAATGATGGCATTACAACGAATTTTACCGAAAAATTACCTTAAAATACAGTTTACTCGAAGGGAATAATTGAAGATTAGGTATTGTGCAGTAGCTATATTTCGTGAGGGTTATAATAATTAACAAAGTAATTAAATGTGAAAGGCGACATTAATACTTGGCGAATTCGGGTTTTACAGGCGAAGGGCGAAATTCGCCAAGTGTTCATTTCGCCTTTCACATTTAATTACTTTGTTAATTATTCTTTTGACTCATGTTCGCTGTAATGATAATTCGTCCCCATTTAAGAGGGCGAAAAGGGCGGAAGATATACTGCAGCGAAATGTCCAGTGTACAGTAAGAAAACGGTAGGAAACATAGCATTAGTAACATGGAATCGCCCGATTCCACAGTGGACAATAATTACTTTGCGTATTGCAGAGGTATCTTCTCTTGAGAGCAGGTATTGATTGGTACGTCATTGGTTTGTGTGAGAAAATTACGTCGTTTTCTCAAAAATTGATGACGTTACTCTCACAAACAAATGACGTAACAATCAATCCCTGCTCTAAAGAGAAGATAACTCTGTAATACGCAAAGACGATATAATTAGTCACGGTCCACCGTTAATCAGTAGTCTGGCATCGGTGATCTCTATCGGCAAGATCAATCCTACCGGAGCTTAAATGATGTTAATTGCAAAACCCTGTAGACCGTATTGTCCATTGACCTTTTCGGTTATTGATCATATACACTACTTATATTTCGCGAGACATTATTAGCAAAGAAAGTCAAAATTGAATTCATCGATATATTACGCTTAAGCATCAAAAGATATTTAGCAAGATGCCACTGTCCATCACAGGTTCCTTAATTCTTGAATGAATATATTCTGGCGAATAAATTGTTTGATGCACAGTTATGTGGTTGTAGCCGGAAGTCAGAAACGTTGGTATTTTCCATTTTTAGCTGTTCATAAACCATTATGTTATAAAATCGAACGTGTCACATTCTGATATACCATTTCCGATCTCCACATGATTTATATCTACATGTATCCGATATGCAACAGTTTATGACACGCCCACTTAAACGAGCAGTGTGTGTTATCAATAGTCGCGTGACACCGTTCTCACCTGTCTGAATGTTAGCACAAAATATCTGACCTCTATATATAGTCGATACGTCACGGATTATACATAGTTAGCAATCTCACCAGATAATGATACTGTTACATATCTAAGTCTCCTTCACCTAGATCGCGGTGATGAGTTATCGGCTATTTATAGAAGCAGTGGTCACATTCACGGATCGGACGCCGGATTAGCCACGGATGCGACCCGGCATCATTCGTGGCAATCTGTAATGGTCCGTAGCTGTCCGTATGTTCGTACTAATCCGTTGAAGTCCGTAATAAACCGTAATTTTCCGTACTCAAATTATTCGTAGTACATCCCTAATCTCAGGTCGCCAAGGATCGGTACGGTTAGTTACGGTATAACAATCCGTTTCACTTCCCGTTCTCAACTAGCCCCTATCCGTAGTCAAACCGTGGTGCATCCGTAGCGGACCATTCCGGGGTCATCCGTGACTTTCCAACCGTAGTGGATCCGGCGAGACGATCCGGCGAGACGATCCGTGAATGTGTGACCGGGGCATAACTGAGTGTTGGAAACTGGGTTTTTTTCCGGCATGACTAGGCATATAGCTTTGATATATTATTTCTGAAAAAAAACCCATTCCTTACGTTACTTTTTTATGAAATGATAAAGATGAAATAAACAAAATATAGTTAACAACAAGGTTCCGAGTGTGAAAAAGACACTGATAGGCTAGAAACTGACGCGAACCCTGAACTTCGGACTGCTGAACTATCGCTCTAACCGATTGAGCTATACGGGCAACGGAAGAGTCATGACCAAATTGTTCTACAGTTACAGATTGTTTTACAAACGGAAGTTAAGGGGAGGTAACTGTATATACGAAAAACTACAATGCAATGGGACAGGGGTCCTTAAGGCAATGAACACCGGACATGCACTTAACATTTACATTATGTCCTTTACTAAATAACTGGTAACGGAGGTATGGTTGTTTAAGTCTAGCTGCAGGATCCGATATTTGTTTTAATGATATTTTATATAGTATTGTTTAATATATTGGATAGGTTGATCCGACCTTTGAGCTCAGGTTCCCGCAGCTAGTTTTAACGAATGCATGTGGCAAATGAAAATCTTATATACTTGTACTTTGAACTATACTTATTAATTGGAGGCACGGTAGTGTAGTGGTAGGACGCCGGGCTCGTGACCGAAGGATTGCGGGTTGGCGTCACGGCACGGCACGGCTCTGTGATGTATCTTTGAGTAAGATACTTTACTCCGCTTGTTCCAGTCTTCTCAGCTGTAAATGAGTACGTGGTTGCAATTGGGCAGTGCTAGAATTATTTAATGCTAGCTGTGAGCGCCGAAATGGCAGCACCGGCTGTATGCTTCCCAGGGAGTTAAGAAAGTAATAGTGGCTAGTTGCAAAGGCCCTATAACCACGGATAATAATAGTTGTGATAAAGCGGTATTTTTATTATTATTATTATTAATCTTCTAATATTTTTGTGATAATGACGCCAATGGTATTTTGGGTTTCAGCGCAACTCTCAGTACAGATGACGCTCAAGAGCTAGAACGTCTGTACAAAATATTTTCCGCCTGCCTGGAACTGCTAGAGATTCAACTGATAAAGACTCTAGCGCTGGTACAGGCGTTTCCTCTACACAATGGTACGTACGATATATCAGTTATATTTTGAGATACTGTGAAATTAGATATTTTCGTGGGGCCAATATGTCGTGGTTTCCCAACAAAACACCATTTCGTGGGTAAATTAATTTATGAATTACGAGTGCCCACTCAAACGGATAATTGCTTTATATCAAACTTATATATAACTAATTCTTAGACCTATGAATCCGTGGACGAAGAATACCTACGAAATCAACGAAATTAAAAATCCCACGGAAAATAATGATTTCACAGTATATATATGGTTTTACTCTTACCTCCGAGGAATTTCAAACACTATGTCAACATATTTCTAACGTTTATGTGAGCAATTACCATGTATGCCTTTCGTGAACTAAAATCCTCTTTGACTGATCGTGTTCATTCTCCTCTATCTAACTTAGACTTACAGTTTGTACCCGGTGATCTGACTGATCGTGTTCATTCTCCTCTATCTAACTTAGACTTACAGTTTGTACCCGGCGATCTGACTGATCGTGTTCATTCTCCTCTATCTAACTTAGACTTACAGTTTGTACCCGGCGATCTGACTGATCGTGTTCATTCTCCTCTATCTAACTTAGACTTACAGTTTGTACCCGGCGATCTGACTGATCGTGT